>JASDQU010196848.1:1393-19573 GCA_032191745.1 Picea mariana | reverse complement strand
ATGGAAGAACGGATTACAATAGTCTCCAGCCCCAAGGGCAAGGACTAATAAAAATATGGTATGTTGCCCCTGCTACATTCATTCTCTTAATGGTATAATCGTATCCATAATGCACAAAGTTGACATATAAACACATTTGATTTCTTAAAAAAATATAAACATAGTATCTAGCATTGGTCTTCAAAAAAACAGCGATAACAAAGTTTCCAAATGAATTTAACTTGAATACTGAACTTGAATTTGCTCCCTAACTCAGCATACTACTGCTCACCATAGCTTAAGATTTCTCTCTTAAGCTCCCTAACTCAGCATACTCTCTACTAATAGAAAAAACTTTATCCCAAAATCTAAATTCCAAACCCTTGAATGCAAAAAATACTGAACTTGAAAGCCATTAAAAATCTAGAGCAAACCTAATTCTAGATAGCAATAGTTGATTAATTCTCTGTAATTCTAGATAGCAATAGCTGATTAATCAAATTCTAAACTTATAAATAAAATATCATGTACTTGAATGGTTATTTTAATTACCTCATACAGAAATCAAAAAATGAAATTGTCATCCAAAAATCCAAATATGTGGAGTGTAAGATACATAAAATTGAAGAAACTTCCTAACAGAAATAGAAGGAAATGCTCAAAAGCTATATATGAGCTAATAACAAGATGGGCAAACTTCTCTCAGCCCTTTATTAAAAGTGTGGAAAACAAAGCTACCTCGAGATCACTATTTGGCAAGAAAAAGAGGCAAGCTCGTTTTGCAAACTCTGAATTTCTGGAAGAGCGTTATTGTGATTTGTCAAAACTGTTACTGAGTTACAGCAAGGTAACTGTTTGGCTTCTACATTACAACCAAGTTAGCCACTAATCGATAACGTTAGGATTAGCAAGTGAAGATTAGTTATCAATTAAATCGAAGTCCTCAATTTAGTGCATATGACTCAGATATTCCCAAAGAACGAAGCCGAACCATCAATTTGATACTTATTAAGAAAAAATTATCATCTGGCAACCCAGCCTCACAGTAGAGATGTTTATTGAGTTAATCATGTTACACCTCATTTTCAAGAAGCGATCACTTATTTCAATTTGCATAATAAATTGGTGTTTTATTTGACAAATAAAAAATTGAATTTATCCACTACTTAATTTAAATTTGCTAAATATTATCTAATTTCCAGTTAAAAATAAAATAAAATGATCACAAATGGAAAAAACCATAACCTATATAATTAACTTCTTATATTATTACAAAAAATGTCATTTTCAAAGCTTCAAAACTAGGTTTAGACAAATAAGCTGTCAAATAAGCTGTCAAAGTAATGACTCCAAATTCATTAATATATGTACGTAAGTTAGTACTTCTAACGTTAAAATCCCACAAATATGACATTGCAAACTGTATAAATTAAGTAGTGAATTGCATGGCCGTCGGATTTACAAGTCTAAAACAGAAGCCATAAACCCTACATCATGGCGAGTAGAGTCAATTCCAGTAGAGGTAAAGACACAAAACATGTAACATACTTCAAAAAACAGAATTCCGTTCGAAGTGAAAACACAAAACACGGAACATACTTCCATAAACCCTACATCATGGCGAGTCGATTCCATAAAAAGAAAAAACACAACACGCAACATACTTCGAAATACGTAAACCCTATCCAGTTATTCAACTATACGATTTAACGACATTATTATAAGACCGCTAAAGCCTGGGAAGTTACGCAGCAGACCCTCGGATCTCGGGGAGAAAGTTGGCATCCCTCAGCTTCTCCCTCGTTTGATCTCCAAGACTACGAGACTTGAAATCATTGTTCTTGTACTTCACCTCGATTGACCTGATGCCAGACATTCGCAACACCCAGAGCCTCCGGTTATTCTCGCACCAGATTTCACCATTTTGGCCTCTGTGAACTTCAAGTGGACCTAAACGCTTAGGATCGAGCCTTCCAGCCCTAATGTTTGCCACCGTCTCCTCCAATCTGTCGCCGCCGTTGCTGAATTTAGAGCTTATATCCTCCTGAGTGAATCGCATGTCTTTAGGATTGACGCAATTGGAACTTTCCTGCGAACCCCAATTTCCCATGGTTATGCACCAGATCAATACAGTATATCAAATAACAGTGATTAACTCGAACTCTTTCTACTCAAAATGGCTATGCATGAAGGGTATTATATAGAGGTTACGAAGGTCGATAAAAGAAATAGTAAGATCTTCAGAAAATCGTCCTTCTACACAAGCTGTTCACAAAATCGTCCTCCTCCTTTCGATTTGGAAAACGCTGGCGGAAAATCATAGAGAGCATCAAATAAAGATAAAGATTAGAATTATTTTATCTCCCATCGGTACCTGTCCGTGCAAGAACGAACGTGTAAAGCATCGCCGCGTGTAGCTGGCCGTGCATAACGAGCGTGTAAAGCATCGTCGCGTAGAAGAGGACGATTTTGTGATGATCTTGACAGTTTTGAAAGACCGCTTCTATCTTTTTATCGACCTTCGCAACCTCTCTATAATAATCTGCATTCTGCGCGACGATGCTTTACACGCTAGTTATTGCACGGCCAAGTACCGATGGGAAATAAAATAGTTCTAATCTTTATTTTATTAAGTTCACATTTTGTTTTATCGATAATGGAAATTGACAGATTTTATTCAGAAAACCAGGGATACAATGAAGTTGTAAAAAAAACAGTGAAGTTGTAAAAAATGTTTAGTATTATATTATAAATGAATTTGTGATAATTATTTTGAATTTGAGAGAAAATCAAATTATTAATATTATTTTGAATTGAAACATTTATTTTTTATTTGTGATATTTATTTTGTCAAAATCAAACACACTTTATGTAATTAATAGTAATTTTATGAGATTAACAATGAAAAATATAAGGAATGGTGAAGCAAAATAGTATTAGAAGATTCACAGGTCAAAGCTATATACCATATTGACAAAGCTTTTACCATATCACTAATTAATATATACAATGTTGACAGAGAAACAAAATGTCTACATGCACAATCTAAGTTCACAAATAATTTGGCATTGTTAATGCTACATTCGACAAGATGATTATTTGACATTGTTAATGTTACATTGGACAAGATGATATAAAGCTAATTAAATTATAATTTTTAATTAAAATTTCAATGAAAATAAGTCAATAATACTAATAAATAAATAAATTATAATTCAAATGTAATATAATTTATAAAAAATAATACATTTTAATCTTATAATTTTAATTCATAAAAATATTGCACCTAACTTTTCATCATAAATACATTTATGATGAAAAAAAGAGTTAACCAATGTCCCTTTGCTAGAAACTATTATTCAAATTAATGTTTTGTTATAATTTATAGGAAAATGAACTGTTTTGTTATAATTTATAGGAAAATGTGTTGTTATTTCTTGTAATGTTTTTAATTTTTGAATTGCTATATGATAAATGAATATTTTATATGAATGGAATGGCCCCGGGAGGGGGTCTGCGGCTACGGGGGCTTTTCTATTATGCAGAGTTTTTTCTTTCAAGGTTTTTCTACGGGGAGGTTTCCTATCTTCCCGACATTGGACCTACATGTGCGGATTAGGTTATTCTCTGGATGGTGATCGTGGCTATGGTTGGAATTTGAATTCGTTTTATCTGTCAAACATTTTTTTTTTGACATTTTGGATTTACATATTATTTTTCAAAGAACGTTTTCTCTAAAAGTGTACTCTTCAATAATGAAGTTTTGATAAGAAACTAACTCTTCAATACTGAAGTCTATATTAAAGATTTTAGTTTACTATCCATTTTTGCAAGGATGTGCTTATATCTAGATATCAAAACTAACTCTTCAATTCTAAAGTCTATGTTAAAGATTTTAGTTGACAATCCATTTTTGCGAAGATGTACTTATATCTAGGGATGTAGGGAGCATTAGATGCCTCCTCCATACCTCCTAATTTTAAGTTGTCTCAAGGCGTCTCCTCCACTTCTACTCAACTTTCACACCGAACATTCCATCAACGAATTGAAGATTATTTTTTATAGTAATTTCAAAATAGGATTTCAAATTGCCTCAAACAAGAATTTTCCAACCTCATATGAGTATTAAAATAGAGATAAAAAAAAAAACCGAAAAAAAAGGAGACATTGTAAGTCTGACCTAACAGAGTTAAAATTTACCTTCAACTAAAGAATTTTAAGTTGTTTTTGAAGTTCAAGGAAGAAAATGCCTCTAAAATGGATAAAAATTTGCACAAACTTTCGTGCTACTGATAACATGTGGATATGGAAAGATATTATTATGAGAGCCTGTTGAACCCTAAGAATTCTCTAAATCTATAAGAGTCTACATGGGCTTCTGTGCTACTGAGAATTCAATGGTTATGGAAAGATGTTTTTCCAAGAGCTGATAGATATTATTTCTTTGGGTCTCCACCTGAAGAATGTTTTGTTGTATTGAGGTTAAAGGAAGGAAAGGCCCTTATATGCACAAAAATAAACATTGACTAGTCAATATCATTTTTTGAGATCTCTACTTGATGAATTTTCAGTTGTATTTGAAGTTAAAGGAAGAAAAATATTCTAAATGTATAAGAATCAACATTGTATTCGAGGTTTAAGTATTTGAGGTTCAAGGAAGAAAAGGCCTCTAAATTCATTAAAAATAGATGTCGGCTTTCAAGTAGCCAATAATTCAACGGATATGGAAAGATAATATTTTAAAAGATTATCCATAATAATTCTTCAATCTCCAACTTACAAAATTTCAGTCGTTATCATGGTTCAAGGAGGAAAAGGTTTCCAAATGCCTCATGATATCAAGAGTTTTAGATATTATTTATTTCTAAGCCACAAAATTCCAGATGACAAGAAGACAAAATATACTAAATAAAATGAGAGTTCATGATAATTACCAGTTCATTTTCGAGTTCAACTGTAGTGGTTTGATAGCTCAACTTTTTTCCCAGGCTCCTACCACAGAAAATGCAATTGGTCTTGAATCTATACATCATTTGTTTGAACCCCATCCCCATCTCCATCGTCCCCATATCCATGGCTCTCTTCTCTTTTTGACCTCTCAATTATCTTAGTGCATACCCGCTCAGTCACCATAACACCTCATTAAGGTTCTCTCTCCCTCGAGAAGATCCCAAGTTCATTAATTTTGAGGATGATACTCCAAAGAAAGGGAGGGGAAGAAATATCCTACATCGAGAACTTGGTTGTAGACTGATCGATCCTCTTAATTAAGGACTTGATTTCAAAAGGGTTCTAGTTAAAGACTTGATTTCAAAAGGGTTATGGCTCAAACATAGATTGAATTGACTCCTTTATTGCTCCATTGTCTATGTGTGTGCCTCTGCCTTCACTTCTAGCTTTGAAACTACTATCTTTGATGTTGGAACTCGAAATGGATCTACTAAATATGGGGACTGTTCCATAACCACTTGAAATGGATCTATTACATATGGGGACAATTCCATAACCACTTCTTTATGTAATGTGAATCTCGAAAGGGTGTTACCAACAACTAATCTCGGTTGTTGCTAGAATAATATGCTTCTCTAATAAGAATAATAAGTTGTTAGACCTAGACTTGTGGGTAGCTCTGTTACTGGTGCATGCTAATCCTCATTACGTACCAGGCTACCACTCCTACCATACATTCATACTGTCAGACATGACATATCAGTCAAGTTCATATCAATCAAATATCCAACAACCCATAACGATACTGTGAAATTAATGATGTTTTATAAAACTATGACCTGTAATAAATACGTTCTCTCGATTTTGATGCTCATTTCGGTAGATGGAGGCCACAAAACTTTAAACGTAAAATACAACCAAAATGCCCCATGACAGGCATTTTGCTCATCAAATTCCAACCCTGGTCGTGGCTCATCATTCACTAGTGCAGTTTCTCCTGGAGATGCAGTGTTCATGCCTCGAATCACTCGCATTACTCAGATCGATATTTTTCGCCCGAATCTGTCCTCCCATTCTTTTGCCCGGATCTCTCGCATGGATCTGTCTTTGCCATGCAGTTTTGGTGTTGCAAACTCTATTCTTATTGGCTATCTTTTTTTTAAATACTGGATTCTTTCAGTCTCAGATGGTTTCCTTTAGTCCTTGATGCTATGGATCTGTCTGATGCATTTGTTTGGGGCGGGTTTTCTGATAACTAATCCATTTTTTTTTTCTGAGTTCTTTGTTGTTGGTACTTGTTGTCTATTTCTTTTGTCTACGGGGATTCGCCTTGGCTTCCGCTACCAGTGGTCGTGAGTTTAGTATGGACTTGTTTAGGTGGTCGACTGTCACATACCCACTATGGAAAAAATAAAATTTTCACTCTTTCTCAAGGGATAGAATCCTCGAATTCCTACAGGGGCCTAGCTCGGGCTAGCTCTTCCCTTATGCACCTCCATGTGATCATTGGTTATGAACACAGGCCAAGCCAAGAGGCGCCTTTCGCATTTCGCGACTCAGCGATGCAAGAGAGTCATGTCTTTCGACTCTTCAAACCCCGAAACCTTGCATCTTACCTTTGATGAGATCGACGGCTATGAATCTCCCCCTGATCCGATAGTCCTAACCGTATCGATATTTCAGTAATTGGGAGTTCGAAATGCAGTGACCCAAACCACTGGGCACTCCATTCCCCGAACTCCGATACGCTGGTTCTTATATGAGATCCAACAATCCTCAATGATTTGGATCCAACGGTCTAGATCTTTTTGGAGTTTCATGAACCGGGAGTTCACGATGCAGTGACTCCAAATCTCTTGTCACTCCAATTCTCCAATTCCGATACTGTATGAGATCAACGACCCTCGTTGATCTATATTTGACAGTCACTATCCCTCCTGACCTTAAGGGTGTTGAAAGACACTCATTCTTAATCCCTTCATTGTTCTATGAGATCCAATGGCCCATGGGATTTGAAATCTTTCCCCAAACTCTGACTATTCAACACGCATCTCCTCCGATGGGCGGTCCAGATCCAGGTTAGATCGACAACCCACAAACCCCGTGATCTAACGACTATGATCTCTCTTAAACTAACGACTAGGATTAAGTTGTGATTTCGCGACTCGAGATTTCTAAGAACTATTTCCATTGAATTCTTTTAGTGACGAGTTAGCGAAATTCCTAACTCTCGCCACGTGTCCTCTACAAATGGACGGTCTAGATCTGTCACGACCTGATGGTTGTGATACGTTGTCAACGAATCCCCATCAAGAGTCTGGGGAAGCCTCCTCCTGTGATTTCCTGGTGCCGAAACGTCGACCGAAAGCCACGTGTTCCTCCGATGGACGGCTGCGACCTGTAGCCATGATCAACAGTTGTGATCTTTTCGGGATTATCAATGTTCACGATCAAATCTTGGCTTTCTCCTTTTCAAGAATTTGGGAGAGTCTTCACTCCCATTTCCCCAGTGCCAAATCCCCGATGGATGTGGATCTTTGACACACGTCCTCTGGGATGGACGATCATGATGTTTTCAGTACTTTGACGAGTCCTCTCACCCCTGCATGCACCAAGTTAAACCTCGTGTGCCTTTTCTATATTCGATGGATATCGATCCCCCATGCTCGATCTAATGGTTCAGACCTATTATCCTACGCACTCTTCTTCGGCTGTCTGGACATAGGCTCCAACGGTCCATATTTTTTCCTACGAATCGATGATTCTCCTTTCAGGACTTTGGGGAAATCCTCACCTCTATTTCCCCAAATTGAACCAATGGTTCAAATCTGATTTTGATCACGATATCTATCACTCCTGAGCTTTCATATGCTCTGAAACCTCCAAAGGGTTTCTCGACCTCTGCAATCCATGTAGGGTTCTTGCAAACAACGGTGCGATCCTTCCTGAGCTTGTCTAGGACTTAGGGAGTTCTGGGTTCGGTTTGCCTCGGAGAGAGCCTGTGTCGATATGCACTACCTCTCCTGAGCTTAACAAAATTCGTCCTCCAAGGACTCTAAACAATTAGGAGGGTTGGCATGCGTACATGAAACTGTGTCCGGGGTCGACGAACACATAGTTCATGACTTTGGCTTATGCCTCCACAACACACAATCATTTAAGAGTATAAAATCATCTCCTAACTATATAATTTCTTACTGGCCTAGTTATACAATCAAGAAGAAATAAGGGGGATATAGTATATCCATTAAGAAATATGTACAATTCCTGAAACATACATAGTATAACCAATTCATACACAGTTACGGCTAAATTACATAAGGTAGGAAATCACTTATCTATTACAGGTTGCCACCAACCAACTGGCTGTGGGTGTTCATCCTTCCACCCAACCATAGGCTCAGAGGAATTCATTCTTAGCACTCTGGCCACCCCCGTGCCAAGCCATGATATCACTAGGGAGTTTCACAGTTCTTAGAAGTTATGCTTCGGTCCCAGCTTTTGCTCGGGTCCTGTTCTCTGCAACTCAGAGCTTTCTCTTTTGGTTATGGCCTCGGTGAGGTTTCTTAGATGCTCTTCCACATCAAGCTCCCACCCTTTCATTCGTGATTCTGCTGGAACATATCCCTTATGAGCTTACACCCTCTCATCCTGTGTCTCTTCTCCCTTGTATATCCCCCTTACCCTAGAAGGTTTTTGCCGACCTATCCTATTCCTTCTGTCAGAAGGAAGCTCAGGTCTGCAGGTCACTGCGGTACTTCGAGTTGATAGCCCATGTTTCCATTCATGGGGGTGGTTGATAATTCAACCATCGGTCCTTTCTTCATTAACTGATTTGTCTCCTTGGGATTTGAAGGAGGTTTTTCATTGTTATCAAGGGATATTTGGGGTTATTTGATATATGAACCATCTTGTATGGTTTTCACATTCTTCCTCTAGTGATATCATGGCCAGTACTTTCAAGGATTCACCCCCACAGTCAATTATTTGGAAAATCACTCAATAATATATTTACATTGTCCTCATGCCTTAGCATGGTAATTCCTATTTTATGATTAATTACAAATTGAGAGAAATAGGGTGTTACAATTCCCTCCCCCTTAAAGGAACACCGTCCTCGGTGTTCTTTCTCAAAAACACCTGTCATGCCTTTCTCATTCTGCAACTTCAGAAGTCTTGACCTTCTTCCTCAGTCATGTCCTCTTTCAGGATCTTAGTCTTCATCATTCGCCTTCAATAATTCTTGGACAAAAAGCACATTAATCACAATTTTGTGCAAAAACATCTTACTTTTGTTCAAAATTCAAAAGGAAATTTTCATAATCTTAGCACAATACTTATCTGTGTAGTTTTTGGATCTATATCCACATGGTAGTTTTGTTATCCATGCTCATCACTTTCCTTGATGTACCCATTGGGTGCATGATTCCAATTCAATAGTTCACAAGAGTTATCATGATTTCATCTTCCTTTCCAAGGTTTTTTCGCACAGGAAACTACCCACTGTGTGCATGATCCCAATATTTTACAAGAATTATTAAGGTCTCCTCTTCCTTGCAGTCACTCACCCTCCAGGCCCAGGCTCATGCATCCCCTTCAGTGTTATACAGTCCCTCGGGTGATCCATCTTGCCCTGCCAAGGTTTTCTCGCAAAGGAAAATTTTAGAGACTCTATCGAGTCTTACAGTCGAGGCTTCCCTCAAAATTACTCTTCTGAGGCGTACCTATGACTTGTGTTACCTCAACACAATAATTTTCAGGCGATCATGGCTTATCATGGGGTTTTCATAGCTCAACAATAGCCTTTTTTCATCATCTTCAGCTTTGACAGTCTTCATTTGTTCCTTCTGGACAGATCTTTTCTCCTCACCTGTGTCATAGGTATACAACATTCATGAGACATCATTATAAATTCCAACTTTCAGAATTTTTATTGCAAATCTATCACCCACAAATTTTTCCAATCTCTTCTTTTATTTTCAGATATGTTCTGTATGAAACTAGATTCACAAGCATGGGACTTTCTTTCCCATAAAATTTTAGCTCAACGGGAAATCAGTCTTCCTTATGGGATTATAGAATTACCATATCCAAGACTCTTTCTTCCTGCAATCATTCCTCATCTAATCAAATTGTTAGTTCTCATGCACATACATTTTTATCACACCTTTTCAACTTCATCACAACAATTTCAGAATTGTTCATACTAACAATCAAATTCACTTTTTCAAAAGGAAATACCATTCCTCGCATTTGGCTTAGCAGGCATTTGGTCTTTCCTATGGGCTTACCTCACTGCTATATCCATGCCCCTTTGCTTCCTGCAATTCATTCTTTCCACAGCCAAACAAACTGTTAGTCTCATCTCAACATACCAAACTTTTCAAAACATAATTCAACATTTCAAAAGGGTTTTAACAATTGTGCCAATATCCATGGCCACATTCATACCCAATGCATTCTTGCATTGTTTTTCAAGTTCGTCACACTTTATGACCGGTTCTTGGCCATGGGGTGTTGTAATTTAACCAACCTTTTCCTCATATGGTTTATTCATTTTCTTTCATTCTTACAGTAGGACCATACTACCTGCTATAAGTTGATCACGATCCCAAATCAATACACATGAACTCAAAATTTTCTCATGAATGCCTTTACGTATTCCTTGATTATCAATGCATTCATGACATATCAATTCATCAATTCTTCCAAGGGTTACAAACAGTGTTTACTACCAGAGGTTCATTCCTCCATCATTCTAGTTCTTTGTCCTGAGTCATACCTTACTTGGGTGTCCAAGGCATACAACTGCCTTTCAAGTTTATGCATAACACTAAGACAATAAAATATTTCAGAAGGGTTTCTTACCAAATCCCTTCATACCTTGTGCCACACAGGCACAAATATCTTTATACTGTTTCTTAGCTGCTAGCACCCTCTTTCTTATTTTTACCTCATCACCAGTGCTTTATGGGGACTTTTACAACCCTGTCAACAATCTTTCACTCGCAGCCTTCTCTTGGTCATTCTTTGTTTGAGGTTGCCCATCATTGGCAATTTCCTTCCTCAATAGCTCCAATTCATTTCTATACACAACATGCATCATCATAGACACAATTACATTAGTCGTAATATTAAACCAAATGCATGTATCATAACATTCGAATTCATAAACATCCTCAAATGTTTCCATAAGTGAAACAGAAACAAATTTCAATTGTATCTTCGGAAATACAATCCTTATTACTTATGGTGTGAAGACCTTTTTATTTTTATTGGCGTACCAACTTTCTCATCCAAGGAAAAACATAATACTCAGTGGGGAAAGAGTTGAGGACTCTCCCCTTCTTCCAACTCTTCCTACACCGCCTGGGACTTTTTATCCCAACCGAGTTATCTCTAAGGCCTGATTGTCTCTTCTCTACTGTTATCACTGAAATTTCGTCCGCACATGGTTACAAGAACTCAACATCGTCAAACAGTGATGAAGTCATCCATGGACCTGAATTAATACCACAACATTCAAAAAGGTCAAAAAACTATACAAAGTAGTGAAAAATTGAGGAAGAAGGGACTCATAGTCCCCTTTCTTCTTGGTGCTTTGTTTTCACTAATAGATCAGCCTCAAACATTGGTGACATGGGTCTTATGGTTCTTTTTGTTTCTATGTCCCTATGCTCATGAATTTAGTTTTTATTGCATATCTTAGTTTAATTCTTAATTGTAGTTTTTATTTTCTTTCCCTAACTCTTTTCCTTGCAGTTGTCCTGCTCAGCAGACCCAACTGAGCTTGCAAGCACCTCTATTTTTCTCACCAAGGTGACAAAAGAGGTGCAACATCTACTTTTGCAATTCTACTCCCTGTCGGGATCTTCCTGCTCTTTTCCTTGAGCCGCCTTGGCTAGGCCTCACCCTAACCCTTTTTGGGATACCGCAACATGATTTAATAGAAATTCTTTGCTCATAATGAATCATGAACATGTGCATCCTACACACTTCCATTCAGTTATCGGAATGGTCAATATTTAGTTGTTAGTCTTCTATTAATTACATGATTCTTTCAAAATGTAATCCAGGATTCTTATATACGGACAGGTCTTGCAGCCCATTTTCCAACCCTCAACAATTATTAGCATTGTGACTATGTTCTTATGAAAACTTCCTTACACAGTTCCTCCACTGGGAACTCCTTCGGCATGCAATTCCCTTGTTCCATATCCATCACTATATGTGATGGCCTCAGCCTTGAGTTAGCTTTAGCTTTTTACTAAATATTCCCCTTAAGGAATATGAACATGCGTCTTTGTTAACTTACATCTATGATGTACTTAACCATTTTCATAATCCTAAGCCTGCATGTAGCTGTCATAGTTATATGGTGCAGACCCCGCCCCCCCATTTCTCTCCAAGGGTTGCGTGACCTCTCAGTTTTAGGATCTTTTTAAGACTGAATTGAAATAGTCTGTTATTCCCTACAGGAACCTATAAGAAACAATCCATGGGTCTTCACAAATTTCGGCCTGCGTGTACAAGCGCTTAAATGAAAGTCTCTTCCATGTGACCATGCCTTGTGACCACACACAAACCCAAAAAGGTGTGTCGCGATTTCACGTATTGGCGATATGAGTCAATTGACTCTCCATCCTTCAAACTCTCGATACCCGAAATGATGAAATTTCGGATCAGATCAACGATCACCAATAGCTCTCCAACCAACGGTTGTGATTATGTCGCAATCTTGTCTTTCGCGACTTCGGGACTTTTGTTATGAAGCACCTTGAATCCTTCGATCCTCGAAATTGTGAAATTTCAGAGTTCTCAATTTGACGGTCCTGACTCTTCCAAGATTTGACAGCTCAGATCTCATCGAGGTTTCGCGTATTGGGATTTCATGATTTCACGTGTTGCGAAGTCGAAACACCATTCACCTCTGTTCTCCTGATCCCTGAAATTGAAAAATTCTCTCTGGACGATCAATGGTCTAGATCGCTCCTTGATAACCGTCTATGATATTTTCACGAATTTCTCGTTGCTTCTTCCAAGCCCTTTGGTTTTTTGCGAAATTCCAGTATCTCCTCACAACTAACCATTGCGCTACTTCTACGAGATCGAACAAATTGAAACATTTTGGCTCTTTCTGAATGGATCTTAACTCTTGATCTTATCCAATATTCAAAATTCTTTTCTGAAGGATTTCTCCTGCTGAATCCTCCGAACTTTTTCTTTCTTCGAACTTCATTTTTTTGCGCTTCACCTTTGAACGTTTCAACTCTTCGAAACTTAGAAAATTTTTCTAAGTGTTTCCTCTCGAGACTCAAAACCACTACTCCTCCTGGTATACTCTGTGCTCAACCTTCAGAGTTTTCAAACTTTAACACAAGATTTATTCTATACGCACGTTCGACATACAAAATTTCCCAGCTATCTCTTCTGAGCTTTTAAGTTACTTACAGGACTAATATCATAGTCATAACTCATACAGATGTTACCGTCTCTTTATGGGAACAACCAGCAAGGGTCACTCTTGGGAATTAGTAACAGTCCCAAAGGACTCCTCTTAATCTTGTTTAAACAGAATATCCTTGTATTCGATTCTAACCATTATAGGTCAAGTAATTTGACCCTACATATTTTCATCAATCCTCTCAATCGTGAGGAGTTATATGCTCAGGGTTTAGTCTTTTAATAATGCAGTAATTATAGCTTTCTAAGGATCCTACCAGTCCTTACCAGATTTCCTAAATCATGAAGGAGTTCTTCATGAGGATCTTAATTCTTACCTAACCACCCATATCAATTGCAAGAGACTCTACCTGCTTTAGTAGGTAGCCATCGTCACACTATAATAGAAAAACTCAGTTCATGTCCCTTTTCTGGCTCGTGCAGCTTCATAGCACAATTTATTCCACCTCTGTTATTCACACTCAGGTCTTATTAGTGATATTGATGAGTGCATCCCTACTCCTATAAGAGTAGTTATGACTTTGACAAAGGAACAATATAATTCCTTTGCTGGAATTCCATAGAAATTACCAAATTACAGTTTCATACTATAGTCCTTCACCTTAAAGAGAAAATGCAGATAACAATATCTCCTTATGTGACTCGTATATGAGCCCAAGCAGGCCAAGTGTTGTAACCATGCTCTGATACCAATTTGTCACATACCCACTACGACAAAAATAAAATTTCCTCTCTTCCTCAAGGGATAGAATCCTCGAATTCCTACGGGGGCCTAGCGCACGCTAGCTCTTCCCTTATCCACCTCCATGTGATCGTTGGTTATTACCACAGGCCAAGCCAAGAGGCGCCTTTTGTGTTTTGCGACTCAACGATGCAAGAGAGTCAAGTCTTTCGACTCTTCAAACCGCGAAACCTGAAATCTTACCTTCGATGAGATAAATGGCTGCGAATCTCCCCCTGATCCGACGATCCTGGTTGTATCAGGATTTCAGTAACAGGGAGTTCAAAAGGCAGCGACCCAAACCATTGTTCACTCCATTCCCTGAACTTCGATATGCGAGTTATTGTATGAGATCCAACGATCCTCAATGATTTGGATCCAACGGTCCAGATGTTTTCAAAGTTTCGAGAATTAGGAGTTCACAATGCAGCGACTCCAAATATATTGTCACTCCAATCCCTGAATTATGATATGGGAATTTGTGTATGAGATCAATGACCCTTGTTGATCTAGATTTGATGGTCACTATCCCTCTTGAGCTTAAGGGTGTTGAAAAAGACTCAGTCTTAATCCCTTCGTTGTTCTATGGGATCCAATGGCCTAGAGGATTTCGGAGCTTTCCCCGAACTCTGACCATTCACCACGCATCTCCTCTGATGGACGGTCCAGATCTGGGTTAGATCGATGACCCACAATCCCCGTGATCTAATGATTGTGATCTCTCTTAAACCAATGACTAGGATTAAGTTGTCATTTCATGACTCACAGGTTCTAAGAAATCCTTCCGTTGACTTCTTTCAACGGCGAGTTAGCAAAATTCCTAACTCTCACCATGTGTCCTCTACAAATGGATGGTCCAGATCTGTCATGACCCGATGGTCGTGATTCATTTTCGATGATTCCCCATCAAGAGTCTGGGGAAGCCTCCTCCTGTGATTTTCCAGTCCCGAAACGTCGACCGGAAGCCACGTGTCCCTCCGATGGACGGTTGTGACCTTTAGCCACGATCAACAGTTGTGATCTTTTCGAGATGATCAATGGTTACGATCAAATCCTTGCTTTCTCCTTTTCAGGAATTTGTGAGAGTCTTCACTCCCATTTCCCCAGTGCCAAATCCCCGATGGATGTGGATATTTGACACACATCCTTTGGGACGGACGATCCCGATGTTTTCAAGACTTTGACAAGTCCTCTCTCCCCTACATGCACCAGGTTAAACCTTGTGTTCCTTTTCTGGATCCGACGACTATTGGTCCCCCGTGCTCGATCTGAAAGTTCAGATCTATTCTCCTACGCACTCTTCTCCGACTGTCTAGAAATAGGCTCCAATAGTCCATATTTTCCCCTGTGAATCGACGATTCTCCTTTCAGGACTTTGGGGAAATCCTCACCTCTATTTCCCCGAATTGAACCAACGGTTCAGATATGATTTTGATCATGATCTCTATCAGTCCTAATCTTTCATATGCTCTGAAACCTCCAAAGGGTTTCTCGACCTTTGCACTCCATGCAGGGTTCTTGGACACAACGGTGCAATCCTTCCTGAGCTTGTTTAGGACTTAGGGAGTTCTGGGTACGGTTTGCCTCATAGAGAGCCTATGTCGATCTTCACTACCTCTCCTGATCTTAATAAACTTCGTCCTCCAAGGAATCTAAACAATTAGGAGGGTTGGCATGCATACATGAAACTGTGTTCGGGGTTGACGAACACAAAGTTCATGACTCTGGCTTATGCCTCCACAGGACACAAGCATTTAAGAGTATAAAATCATCTCCTAACCATATAATTTCTTACTATCCTAGTTATACAATCAAGCATAAATAAGGGGGATACAATATATCCATTAAGAAATATGTACAATTCCTGAAACATACACAGCATAACCAATTAATACACAGTTACGGCTAAATTACACAAGGTAGGAAATCACTTATCTATTACAGGTTGTCGCCAACCAACTAACTGTGGGTGTTCGTCCTTCCACCCAACCACAGGCTCAGAGGCATTCATTATTATCACTCTGGCCACCCTCGTGCCAAGCCATGATATCACCAGGGAGTTCTTACAGTTCTCAGGAGTTATGTCTCTGTCGTAGCTTCTGCTCGGGTCCTGTTCTCTGCAACTCAGATATTTCTCTTTTGGTTATGGCGTCGACGAGGTTTCTCATATGCTCTTCCACATCAATCTGGTATCCCTCTGTTCATGATTCTGTTGGAGCATCTCCCTTACGATCTTACGCCCTCTCGTCCCATGTCTCTTCTCCCTTGTATATCCCCCTTACCCTGGAAGGTTATTGCTGACCTATCTTGTTGCTTCTGTCAGAAGGAAGCTTAGGTCTGCAGGTCACTGCGGTACATCGGGCTGACAACTGATGTTTCCATTCATGGGGATGGTTGATAATTCAACCACCGATCCTTTCTTCATTAATTGATTTCTCTCATTGGGATTCAAAGGAGGTTTGTCATCCTTATCAAGGGAGATTTGGGGTTATTTCATATATGAACCCTCTTGTATAGTTTTCAAATTCTTCCTCTAGTGATATCATGGTCAGTACTTTCAAGTATTCACCCCCACAGTCAATTATTTGGGAACTCGGTCAATAATACATTTACATTGTCCTCATGCCTTAGCATGGTAATTCCTATTTTATGATTAATTAAAAATTGGGGGAAATAGGGTGTTACATCGATGCCTTTGGAGCGGATCATTTTTGCTCATAGATTTCAGCGAGGATTTGTTTGGTTCTAGGTCATTGTTGCAAATAATTTTTTTTTAAGTTTGAAGCATAGCCTTTGGGTGCACGTACAAGGGTGCTACCCAGTGTCTTTTTTCTAGAAGGTAAATCTCAGATCTATGTCCTTTTGACACCTGATCCGTGGTTTGCGAGTGGCTGGCTTTTTTCTTCAGCCTTTAGCCTGTGTGGGAGTTTTTAGAAGTTTTTTGTGGGGTTGGAACTCACAAATCCATCCTAGCTGGTATGTTCAGGGCTTGATGCAATGCCAGGCTTTTCTCGGTGACCTTGGTGGATGGGGATCCATGCACTCCCTCAAGTCTCTTTCTTGGAGTGGAAGCGGGGGTTTCTGATCGAGGTTGTGTTTCAAAACTATGAGGTTCTTCCTTTTTGGGTGTCCAGTGTTGATTTTTTTATGTTGGGTCAACACTTTGAGGTCTGTACAGGGAGTTGTGGTTTCTGGATTCTAAGTGGATATTGGTTCTCCTATTATCCCTCTCGATCTATATTTCCGAGGGGGTTTCTTTACCTCTCTAGCCTGGTCCATCCAGGTTCTCTGTTTCTTCTCCTGTAGTTTACTTGGCTGAAATATAGTGGCTACTATCCTTGTAGACTTCATTCTTTTAGGGCCTTTTTTTGCTGTGTTTCTCTTTCTCTTGAGGTTGAAAACATTGTTAGACTAAATGCATGCTCTATGTATGCATTATATGGCTCTTTAGCTTTCTTTTTTGTCCCTTTACGGGTTTTCCATCCTTCTCCAAGGATGAGTCATACTAAATGCACCTGCAAAATGTAGTTTGGTTCTCTACTAATGAATTAAATTAAGCTTTTTTTCTATGGAAAAGAAGATAAATGTTTTTTTTTTTCTATATTTTTAAGTTAATATTAAATTATCCAAATACTCAACCA
Source organism: Picea mariana (assembly GCA_032191745.1). Classification (NCBI taxonomy): domain Eukaryota; kingdom Viridiplantae; phylum Streptophyta; class Pinopsida; order Pinales; family Pinaceae; genus Picea; species Picea mariana. Next base: position 1,819 of record JASDQU010196848.1, on the reverse strand, counting down.
TATAGACAACAAATTAAACCTATTCTTTAAGCTAACAACTAAGTCTTTAATCTATCAACCCTTTCTATATGTATACACAAGCATTTGTAAACAAAGATTTTAATAATAAATTAAAAAATAAAATGCATATTAATATTGAAGTATATTATACTCTTTCTGATTGTAATCATAACATCTAAAACTATTTTTGTTTTACATGCTAATAAAATTGTGATAATATAGTTTTATAGGAAAAATGAATTTCAAAAATAGTTTATATTTCTTGTAATCATATCTCATTTTTATTACTACTATCTTGTGTGAGTAATTATTTTTCATTATAAGTATTACCATGATCTTTTATAACCACTCCAAATTTGGTAAGATTATGTAAGAGATTGATCAACAAAAAATAATATATATATATATATATATATATATATATAT
>JASDQU010196844.1:4572-19618 GCA_032191745.1 Picea mariana | reverse complement strand
TCATATTTTAAAGATAGTTCGCAGGCTGCTTATATACTCTCCTGCGAGAATACTTCATTCCCGTAGGCTGCATTCATCTAGGGTGAGAACTTCTCGCACTGTACTCATGGTCAGGGTGCGAACATGTTTTTAAAGGAGGAAAATGGATAAGTTCTCGATCCTTCTAGAAGGAATCTTCTAGAAGGATGAGTTGGCTTTCGAATGGTTGGCAAAGTACTGACTTTCTAGATATCTTGGGATCATTCCCTATCCAAGTAACTAATCAATCTTCTCCTATATATTGAGGGGATTGCTCATGGAAAAGGTTAGAAGAAAGATAGCAAGAGATTGATTAGAGAATTAGTGCAATACTATATGAAGGACTGATGCTACAGCAACAAGAGACAACATCTAAATCATCATATGTGGTTGAACTTCTTCATGCATGAGAAAGTGTGTGTGTCAGATCTTGGAGCCATCGAAAGGAGGCCTATGACATCAAGGCTCAGGTTGTAAGTTTCCCTTTCAATTAATATAATACAGTAATATGTCCCTTTCCCATAATGATAATGTCATCTTATTACATGATTCCTTGATCACATGTATAGACTAGCCTTTGAATATATTAATCTGTCTTTGCTTTGATTGGTTTGTTCTGTTCTGATTCGGACGGCACAAGAGCATTGGAGAAAAATCTTGGAACAACAGAGACTAAAGGAAAGCGTTCATAAGGTAAGCCCATGAACTTTTATCTCTTAGTTCATTCAATAGGTTAGATCTAGGGAAAGTGTAGTATTCTGTCATGATTTGTTCTAGATTCAGGTGGATCTAGGGAGATTGGTCTATGTCCGCACTCACGAATTTATCCTCAAAAAGCGCGTAGGAATTTGAAGCACTTCCACTACTACTGGGGTTATATGTGGGGGTTGAGGCTGAACTCATACTTGGTTGAGAGACCAGATGCATCATGGGTACCGGTGGGGGTCCACCCAATGGTGGAGGGGTCGCAACAGGATATGACTTTTGGTGAGTGGGAGGAGGGTAATAAGATGTCCTTCCATATGGTTTAGTATATTGATGTGCACCATAAGTGGGTGAAGGGTGGTCATAATGGTTGAGATGGGTCATAGAACCAGTCAACCCACCCGCAACGTGGGACATCCTAGGTTTGACCTGGCCAAATGGTATGGGTCTGGGTGCATCAGGATATATTGTGTAGAAGTAACATGATTGAGCATAGATGAGGTCAAACTATTGGGCTTTGTTGATGGCTTCCTTTTGTGATTGAGGAAAAGTGGATGCTACATCGTTGGAAATAACAGAGACGAGTGATTTAAGAAACCAATTGAGACATTGTTCTTTGGTGGTTTCCACTTTACACAAACTACATCGCTGATGCAATTCATGGATGTGGTCGACTATATGGATATAAATGGTTTGTTTGAACTTGGATATAAGTTCTAACCCAGTGTCATGATGAACTGGTAATTGACAAAAAGACAAAAAGGCCTTGGCCAATGATTCAAAGGTCACATGGGACCCTGATTTTTCATCCACATACCATTTGGCTGATGAACCAATGGGAGTTCTTTGAAATAACCTCAAGCATATGGAATCATCCATGATATTGTTCAATGAGAACCATAAGTGGAAGGTCATAACATGGTTGGTGGGATCTTCCCCCGGTTTTCCTTCAAACTTCAGAATATCTGAAGGAAATTTTGAAGGCATATTGGGCCAAGTGGGGTCATGTAAAATGGGATCATTCATGAGTTTGGTTAAATCAGGAATGTTGAAGGAAGCCAAGTATGGAATAGGGAGATTTGGCAGAGGATTAGTTCCAACCATTGTGTGTTTAGGTAATGGACCCGTCCCTTAAGAGGGATTTGGTGGGTTTGTACTTCTCCCTTGATAAGAAGTATGATCCCTACCTCCTTGTGAAGGAAAACTAAAAGATGGTTGGCCTTGGGTATTTGACCCAAGAAAAGTGGAACCGAGTAAATATGATCCTAAAATAGTAGCACTCATTGGGGTGTGAGATGGTTAAGCCAATGAGCTGGAAATGTTGTTCAATGAGCACCATAAGTGGAAGGTCATAACATGGTTGGCAGGATCTTCCCCCGGTTTTCCTTCAAACTATGGAATATTTGAAGGAAATTTTGTAGGCATATTGGGCCAAGTGGGGTCATGCAAAATGGGATCATTCGTGAGTTTGGTTAAATCAGGAATGTTGAGGGATGCCAAGTATGGCATAGGGATATTTGGCAGAGGATTAGTTCCAACCATTGTGTGTGTAGGTAATGGACCTATCCCTTGAGAGGGATTTGGTGGGTTTGTACTTCTCCCTTGAGAAGAAGTTTGACCCCCGCCTCCTAGTGAAGGATAACTAAAAGATGGATGGCCTTAGGTATTTGACCCAAGCAAAGTGGAATTGAGTAAATCTGATCCCAAAATAGTAGCACTCACTCGGGTGTGAGATGGTTGAGCTGGTGAGATGGAAAGACTATGGAATCCTCCTAGAATAAGAGAGAGATTTTGTAAGTGTCTAAATGATGGGGATTCTATGGTTCCCCTATGGTTCCGACTAGCAAAGTGGATGTGTGTAAATGTTGAAAAGAGATAAATAAATGAGCAAGAGATTTTTGACCTTCAAAAAATAGTATAACTCACAATTGCATGTAATCAAATGAACACCATACATAAATCAACTATAAATAAACAAGCATGTGGGTAGGTGGATTTTTTCTGTGTGGGGGAACCAAAAACATTTGCTCGTGTCCTAAAAGACCTATCATCCTTCCTCTCAATTCAACACTGGTCCTTCCAATAGCACTCAATAGTGGGGTCTGAAGCCACCGAAAGAGGAACTTGTGAAGGTTGAAGTAATAATTTATAATGAGGGGTAGAGGGTGCATATCCTGAAAGAGCTGGTGATATTTCCCAGTAGCCACAAAAAATCTGATCAAGGTGTGATTGCAACCCTCAATCGCCACCTGGGTAGATATCCTATGTTTGGCCACTAAGTACCTTGGTCAAAGTGCGACATTTATATTTTCGACCTAAGAAATGGATCACGGGATGGATACCCTCACAAGAGTTGGGTGACTTAAGGATGGATGTGCAGAACAAACAAACCTTAACCTTTGAACCTTTGCGGGTATCTCCTTGCCCTATGGTATAGGAACACTTGACTTGGAGGTTTCTAAAAGATCCCTAGTCTCAACTTCTATTGCTTCAAAATGTGAGAACCTAATAACAAGGGGTTATTTGGATGCCTACCCCCAATATCCTACCTAAATAAAAATCTTTTGGCACCTTATGTGGAGGAACATTTAGTGTGTTCTTATAAAATTTTTATATGTGGTGGGATGAGAGATTGGGGTCATGGATCAACCTCGTTTGAATTAAATTGGTGTGGATAATTTCCAAAGAAGTAGTTAGATCTTTTAGAATTCCTTTGAATAAAGGCTAAATTGACCTCCACTATTCTAATAGAAATTATGTGTGTGAAGAGTGGCCTTGTGTGCAAGAAAGTGAAAAGTGTGAAAAATATTTTTCATAAGTTAAGTCTGATATTGCAGCATGTGGACTTACTGTGGTCCTTACAAATATTCTTACCTTACTATGTTTCTTTGGTACAACCTTGCAGAATATTTAAATCCCTAAAGAAATAGTAATGTGGACATATGGGTCCTTACAAATCCTTTAAACTCCCTAGAATGTTGTCTATACTAAGAAATATTTTGAAAATATCCTAGAATTGTAGACATGTGAGCATGTGTGGGCCCATTACTTTGATATTTTAAACTTTCCTAGAGTGTTATCTAAACTAAGAAATATTTTCAGAAATTATCCTAAGATTGCAAACATGTTGGCATGTATGGGCCCTTACAAAGCTTTAAGATGATTTCCAAAACTAAGAGGAACCCTAGGGGGGCTTCGTCCTCTCCTAATGATTTGTTAAGGGAGATGAAATTTCCTTTCAACCACCTTTTTTGATTCCCAAGATCACACTAGAGTGCAGGGGAAGAGCATACTTGAGGGTTAAAATTGATTTCTAGTCCTGATTTAATTGATTGTGTTTTTGAAAAAAACAATAACTTCAACTCAAAATTTTAAATGCCAAATGAGCCATCCATGTGGCAACAAAGCAAAAGAAAAGAATAGTGATTCTTTTTAACCCTATTTTCTTATGTTAGATAGCCATTCTTGTGAGAAAGGACTCTAAGTGAAGTGTAGTTGCTTTACAAAGTGCAGGAAATTAAATTTTGAAGGCTAGGGGCCCTCAAACCATTCATAAAAACCCTTACAATTAAAAAAAACTGAACTTATGTGCAGGCTATATTTCTGATAGGTGCATAGAGGGTGCAAAGTGCATAGATTAACAAAGCTTGTCATTCACAGAGTGCGTGTCTGTAGGCCTTGAAAGCCGTGCATTTTTTGTCACGCGTCAAGGAAGAAATTTCCAAGTGAAATACTCTGTCCTTGGCTATAAATTTTTACTTTGGCAGGTTGGGTTAGGCCGATTTTGGTACCTACATATCAAAAAAAAAAATGTTCTCTCAAGACTTAAATAAGGAGGAATTTGATACCGATCCCCAGTATGGTCGCCAATCTGTTGTGTTTGTTTTGTCACATGGGTGAGAAAAAACACAACACTTGCATGCTTAGTTAAGTCAACTAAATAAGACAAAATTTTATGAGTTGATTAGATAACCAAATACACATGAAACAAAGAAATAAAACTAAAAACAACTAAGAAATAAATGTTAGAGAAACTTGAAAGAACTAGAACCATGAAAACCAAAGAATGACCAATATATAACTACCAATGGATCAATATATTGATAGGCTAAACACCATAGATAAAGACAAGGACTTATGAGTCCCCTCTTCCTCCTTGGGAGGGATATTGAGTTCCCTAATAGAGAGCTCTTCTCTTCATGAAAATGGCAAGTAAAAATGGTGAAGAAATACAATGCCAATCCTCTCAAGTGGTCACTAGAATGGCCCTTGCAATGGTGCTTGAATGATTCAAAGAGAAAAGAGGATTCTCAAAGAAGAATTCTTGTAGCATAACAATACTTTGAAGTTCTTATTTTCCTAGCACACCCATGGCACATATTTATAGCATCCATTCATGGCAATATATAATTGGTTTATAGTGTGAACAAGGGGCCTTTTAGGGCACTTCATAGCCCTTGACCAACCTCCAATCTAGATTTCGATCAGATATGAGTGTCAAATCATGTTGGGGGTTGGACTAGAAGTGGTTGACAGGCCGAACATATTCATAAATGCATTGTTCATAGAAGTGCACAGATTTTCTCGTAGACAGTCGTGCATCTTGTACAAAATGCACACTAAGGGATATGTTAGCCTACACATTCTACGCACTATGTGTGCGCTTCCTTTGGTGAATTTGCGCACTTTGATTTTTGAACCAAGTATGTAGTTTTTTCCCTTTTGGATGGATTTTGATGTTATAGGTGAAATAATTGCTGCTGGCATTGATGTATTTGTTTAACCATTGTGTGCAATGTTGCGGATGATTTTTCAGTGATAACAATGACCTCTGGTGAGATCAGGTTCTTCTAACTACCGATATCAAAAATGAAATGAAGCGGAGCCCACTTTACCCTCATTTATGAGTGAAGAAGGCATTCCCTTTCCTTTGGTTCTTCTGGTTCGCTTGGATAGACTTTGGTGGTAGAAACAATGGCGCTAGGTTCAGAATTGATAATCTACTTCGCTCCTTCTGGATTTGATTCGAAGTCATTATCTTCCTCTCACTCGAAATATTTCAGATCAACCACCAGTGACTACTTGGAGTGACATTATTCGGTGTTGTGCCAAGGGAATTTATGGTATTCACACAACTTTCCCATGTCCTTCTTCAACTTCTAATTACACTTCCTGTGTTGGATCTTGGACTGGTTTTCCTGAGAGTGACCATATTTTCTCTGTCCCTTGTTTTGTGGGTTGGGGCCACCTTTTCCCTACTTCCACTCTAAGGAGTTTGCAGATCCAAGCTCTCTCCTCTTCTACTTAAATTTCTGCTTGATCTTGAAAACATATCTATAAGTCGTACCCATTGATGCGATGTCCATAAACTCCATTTCTATTTGAATGTATCTATGTAGATAGACATGGTATTTGAGCACTAGATGTCATTCAGATTCTTTGATACCTAATTTGGTGCGCAGGGTATGGAAAATATTGGTGAAATCTGGTACTGTCTCATCCCTTTCCCAATGTAGGGTGGTCCATATTGTGTACTGGTCCTCATAGCTTCCAACATGGTAGTATTTTTCTTTAATGGCATCCCCAAAGGAATCCCATGTGGGGGAGACCAAAAATATTGTAGATTCCTCTATGTCCCTTTTCTCAGAGTAAGTATCCCACTAGTCCTTAACATGGGGGATGACCTTGAGGAGTAAAAAATTAATCTTTTCCCTATCAAAAAAATTGTGGGCCAAAAAATACCCTTTGAGTCGATTCGACCATTTATCTACAACATACACATCTATCAGTCCTTCAAATAATGGAATATCAAAATTTACTTGTACCTTGAAGGGGGTTGCATGGTCACTTGATGAAGATGTGTCTCCTGTGGGTAGCTGCCGAAGGATCTGTGCAAAGTTGTCCATCATTTCATTCCTTTGTCACGTAAGGGCTTCCTTGAGAAATAGTTTAAAAGGATATCCTTCTCCATCATCTCGATGTGATCGATATTGCAAAGGATCGATTGGTTTGAGTCCCAACTTCTTGTACCCAGATCTTATCGGGGACATGCACGAAGAAAAATAAATGAAGAGGAAACTGCTATGATACCACTAATCTAGATTTATGAGCGGAACAAAATAAATAACAGACTAAATACAATAACACAGAGATATGGAGAACAACAACAACTATCTATTGAACAATAACTCTTATTGAATAAATGAAATAGGCTGAAACTGTAAAACTACTTAACTAAAAACAACTTGCTCGAATGGTGGTATCTATATTTGAGAAGAGATGTGGCTGATACGATGTTATCAGATTAATCGGTAAATGAAGACACAAACAGATCTCCCTAACTTCCATAGGAAAGTAGAACAAAACATAATAGAATACACACTTCGCCTTAAACTTCATCATCATATAAACTAGTTTAATGAGGTACAAGTGACATACCTTTTAAACAACACTTGATCCTCACTAGTGTCTCCCTTGTAGCTCCTTCCTTGAGTTTGCAGAATAGTAATCCTGTCTAAGAATCACAAACCAAAAAAGAGGGAAAACAAAGATATATGTATTTTGATGAAGTCTATGTATATGATCAAGGAATTATACAATAGAAGACGAGATGCTTATATAGGTAAGAAATGCATTACTATATTAAGTGAATAGAAAGTGGAGAATACAACCTATTCCTTGATGTTGCAAGGTCCCCTTTTGATGGATCTTTTCTTCAACACACACACCTTTACTCCAATGCCTTGAATGAAGAAGATCCACAATCTGACTTGAAGAACTAAAGCAAATCTCTCAAGCATAATTTGAAGTAGAAATCTCCATACAAATCTTAGCTTATTCAACCTTAGCCTTTTCCATGAGAGATCCCTCCTTATATAGTGTGAAAGAGATATGGATGAGGATATTAGGATGATCCCACCAAATAAGAGAAGAAAGTAAGATCCAAACCAGTTGGAGGCCACCTCATCTTCTAGAAGATTCCCTTCTGGAACATTCATGAAATTTGACCTTTCTCATGCTTTAAGCATTGTCCCACCCTATGCACAAGCATCACGTGACAACGTCGCAACCTGGGTTTAGGGCAGAGTGTGATGATGAGGCATCGTCGCACCCCATGCATGTATCATGATGCGATGACCTTCCTTGACATGGTTTTTGAGAGAGGAAAGAAAATCACTTTTCCATGGAGAAAGTCTTCTTTTAATATTTTTAGGGAACATCAACACATGTTTTCAGGTGATCACTGAGGTAACCAAAACAATGTGTAACATAATACCCCCCAAAGTATGAATCTGAAAATCGTGACAGCTGAAATACTTTTTAGAATGTATGCGTTGAAAACAAGGAGTGGATCTATCAGGAGCCTGCAAACACACAAGCATATGAATAATATCATAAAAATTCTGAGGTAGGCATTCCCATGCTCAGATTACAAATGACTCTAATCATAAGTTTCAAGTGAGTCATGGCCACTAAACATACACTATGGATCCATGTAATCATAATTCAGCATAGCCACCAGGAATACACTGTGGATCTTATGCTATAAAAGAATTCATATTCAGACATAGCTACGAGACATACACAGTGGATCTATGTGTCACTACTAATTCATGAATAATCCATCACAACCTGGATCAAAATGATAAGATCCAGGGTCTTCATTTCCATCGTCTTTAAGTATGAATCTAGCCATGCAATTATAGGTGTTGAAGTCGAACATGGTGATTTCCCTTGCACCTGTTAACTATTTTCATTAATTACCAGTAATCGAATGAACAGTTATTTCCACAGCATGGTCGCCAATTTTGTTATCAGATTAATCGGTAAGTTTGAACACAAACATATCTCCCTAAATTCCATAGGAAACTGCAACAAAATACAACAAAATACAACAAAATACACAGTTCAACTTAAACGTCATCATCATATAAACTAGTTTAATGAGGTACAAGTGACATACCTTTTAAATGATGCTTGATCCTCTCTAGTGTCACCCTTGTATATTCTTCCTTGAGTTTGAAGAATAGTAAGCCTGTCTAAGAATCACAAACAAGCAAAGAGGGAAAACAAATATATATGTATTTTGATCAAGTCTATGTATATGATCAAGGAATTATACAATAGAAGATGAGATGCTTATATAGGGAAGAAATGAATTACTGTATTAAGTGAATAGAAAGTGGATAATACAACCTATGCCTTGATGTTGCAAGGTCCCATTTCTATGTCTCTTTGCTTCAACACACACACCTTTACTCCAATTCCTTGAATGAAGAATATCCACAATTTGACTTGAAGAACTAAAGCAAAGCTCTCAAGCATAATCTGAAGTAGAACTCTCCATACAAATCTTATCCTATTCAACCTTATCCTTTTCCATGAGATATCCCTCCTTATATAGTGTGAAATAGATATGGATGAGGATATTAGGATGATCCCACCAAATCAGAGAAGCAAGTAAGATCCAAACCGATCGGAGGCCACTTCATCTTCTAGAAGATTACCTTCTAGAACATTCGTGAAATTTGACCTTTCTCATGCTTTAATCATCGTCGCACCCTATGCAAAAGAAGCATGTGATGACGTCGCAACCCAGGTTTAGTGAAGAGTGCAACGATGAGGCCTCATCACACCCGATGCATATAGCAAGATGCGATGACCTTCCTTGACATGGTTTTTGAGAGAGGAAACAAAATCACTTTTCCATGGAGAAAGTCTTCTTTTAATATTTTCAGGGAACATCAACACATGTTGTCAGGTGATCACTGAGTTAACCAAAATAATGTGTAACATACGCGCATCAGTCTAAGAAAAATGATTACATTGAGGTTCTAGAGGCATTTTTAACATTACTCATGAATTCCAAAACCCTAAACATCCAAAAACCTAACCCTAGGAGATGAAACACCAAAAGTTATGTGGGCCCTAATGGGTAAGTTGGTAACTCAACTTCCTAGGGTTATAACGTTTGCATTGGACCTCCATTTTAGGTGCGTGATATCCCATTGGAAAGGTATTTTCAAGAACTACACATTTCGCCATCAAAATTTGACTTCGTCTATAGTTTAACTGTAGAAATCCAAAACAACATGGTTTAGGGCTCCAAAACGGCCCTGGAAGTACATAAAGATGTACTGACATGAAAAATTCCAAAATAAGCCAGTTGGATTAGGTGGGAAGCCACCAATATCCACTTGGAAGTTTTGTAGGGCTTCATACAACCATGAAAGTGTTGAACCCACAATTACAAAGAATTATAGAAGAATGTGATGAACTAAAATTGTCAAAAGGAGCCAGTTGGAATAGGTGGGTGGCCACCTATATACACCTGGATCATGACTAGAGTGAGGAGAAGTGTCGAGAATAGAAAATATGAGTCCTTGATCTATGTACATTATCAATGGTCCAGATTCATCTAGATGAATATAATTACACATAATTATATTTACATGTCATGTATTTACTGGTGAAAGATGATGTGGGGATCAATGAAAATCCTATAAAAATAGTAGAAATCATAGACAAGAAGATGGATGGAAACTATGACACAAAATCAATCAGTATTGTTTCCAAACTAACGCTTATATGTGTTGAGGATAGAACATCTTGGAGGCCCAACATGAGTAAGGTAGTAGGACAGCTAAGAGAGGCTCTCATGTATGAGAAAGTGAATACAAGATTCGAGAGTGGAGGTGACAATTCAAGTCGAAAGACGAATTCAAAGGTGAAGGATATCCATTCAATGAGTAATGTGGGTTCTTAAAGCATGTCCAAGGAATCTTGATTTCTCTAGTTAATTCTAGAGTGACCTGGTCAATATTTGAATTATGTATCTTAATATCTGTGATGATGTGTGTGATGATGTGTATTCTATTTTAATATAAAGTGAAGCTTGTGAATTCAATACTTTTTCCATAAACCAATTACATTTATTTTTGGTGTTCAATGAAATTATACAAACTTCCAATGATCATATAGAAGAATAAGGCATTGTATAAATATTTTAGGTTTTGGCATTTTTCGTAGGAATTTGGAAATATAAATTTGGGTAAAATCATAGTTTTCTATTATTTAAATTTCATTTCTAAATGTATAAATGGATTCAGAGTCTTTAAAAACATCTGAGATGATTATATAGACTTAACCACCCAAACACCCAAACCTATAGATCAAGATCCAACAATCTCATATGGGATTTGGAACAAAATTAAACTAATAATATCATCTGAAAAGAACCAGAGCCAACGCAGAATAAAGGGCACTACTCAAATTGCTAAGTCTGTGATTTAAACTATGATTTCAACCATTTTTCGTTGATTCGGAGATAGTGTTATATTTTAAATTTGCAATGAGATTACAAATTATGTTGATGGTGGTTTTTATCACTGAATTTTTTTCTAAATACATGTTAAAATACAATAAACTTGAAAAACAAAGATGATTTTGATCACTTGGATTTTCCCAAATTTATACATGAATAAGACGTTAGACTACTCAAACATAATTCTTGAACTTTTATGCATCATTAAAAAGATGTTCCTGACCAATGCAAACATAATCCTTTAACTCTTTTGTATCATTGGAGAGATTTTTGTAACCAAACCACCCTTGGAGATATTAATTAGAAGTCATGAGCGTCACACTTATGCAGACTCTGTTTGTCACAGAAAATAGACTTATTTAGTCTATCAGACACGTCAAGCAAGAGTGTTAGCAAGAGTTTATTTAATGAGCCGATATTTATCTTTCTTGAGATCTGTTATGAAGATGAGATTCAATCAAAATTTATTGTCATCTTCAATGTTTGATTCGATTAGCTTCTACATGAAGTTTTTGGTCTCGGTATATATATGTCCAAGTCTGTAGGAAGTCTACATATATGTATATATATAGATAAGAGTCAATATTTAGAATCAACAACAAATGTGTAAAGAGTTGAATAAATATGAGAGCACAAGCTCTGTGTTTTATAAGTTCCAGAAGTTGTTGGAGCCGAAGCTCGACATAATTTTTGTATTCTGTATTAGCGTGCAATGGCCAAGTTCTTAATATAAAGTATTTTGTGTGTTAACATATTCATGAGTATTTATGAGTTTTATTTGTGATTTTATGTGTTAAATATTATCACAGTGCAAATAAATTGTTTATTAAGTGTTTTCATCACAACACACAATATATTGAGTGTTCTGGGAACTCCGTGGTAAATCCTGAGAGTCTAGAGACAAAGAATTTCACTGCACAATATTTTCAACTGTGTGACACAAATTTTTTATGCATGTTGTAGATCCAATATTAGGTATCATAGCAGGTTCTATCAGAGCAGGATGATCAAAACAAGTTTTATCAGAGTAAGTTTCAAAGAGAAACAAATCTGCTGTAAGGTGAAAATATGGCTTCTACTTCAAATCTACAACCTCCCACTTTTATAGGTAAAACTTATGAGTTATGGTCCTTGACCATGAAGGCGTTATTTCAGGGTCAATATGTATGGGAGATAATCGATAATGGCTATGTTAAACCAACAAATTAGGCAACATACAATGCTCTCACACACACTGGGAAGGATTCTTTGAAAGATCAAAGGTAGAAGGATGGAAATATGATGTTTTACATACATCAAGCCATGCATGAAAGTATACTCCTAAGAGTTTCATCAACAAAGCAAGCCAAGGAAGCATGAGCCATATTAAAAATTCTTACCAAGGTATGGACAAAGTCAATACTTCAAGCCTACAAATTCTTAGAAGATATTTTGAAACTCTGTCAATGAAGGACTTACATTCAGTAGATTTATTTTGCATCCATGTTATTGGCCTGATAAATTAGATTAAGTATCATGGAGAAACCATAGTGGATAAAAATGTTTTTGAGAAGGTACTTAGGAGTATTCCTCCTAAATTTGATACTCTTGTTGTGACCCTAGAAGAGAGAAAAGACTTGAGTCAGTTTAGTCTAGATGAGCTCCAAGCTTCCCTCATTAATCATGAACACAGATTGAATAGGTCAAATATGTCATTAGAAAATGCATTTTCCATGCAATAATCTATAATCAATGGAAGAGGAAGGGGGAGATTTAAATCTAGAGGTAGAGGAAGAAGTTTTTCTAGAGGTGGACATAGTAGCAGTCTTGCAAATATTGGTGGAAGAGGTCAAAATCAAAATAACAATCAGTCAAGTAATCAAAATTTCGATAAACCAAAGATTTAGTGCCATTACTGTAAAAAGTATGGACATTATGCATATGAATGTAGGAAGAGAATGTAAAATCAGAACAAGAAAGGAAAATATTAGTCAAACATCACAAATAGTCCCTCTAGTCCTATGCTTATGACGTTCACTGAAGCAATACATATAGTCTCATCAATTGAATATAATGTTGCTCAAGAAAGTCCATGTGACATATGGCATCTAGATTTAGGTTGTAGTAATCACATGAAAAGAAGCTTAGAGTTTTTTTCTAGTTTGGATAAGTCAGTCCAAACTAAAGTTACACTTGGAATAGATATCCAAGTCATTGTCTTAGGCAAAGACAATATTAACATTTTAACTAAACAAGGAGAAAAAAAGGTTATGCCTAATGTATATTATGTTTCTGGTCTGAAGCATAATTTGATGAGCATGTGTCAGTTATTATAGAAAGGATACAAAATATACATGGAATATAATCATTGTGTGATTATGGACAAATATCCAAGAAATCAACTTATTGCAAGAATTCATATAACAAGCAACAAAATGTTTCCATTGACATTGAAGCTAGCCATGAAGAGAAAAAAAATGATAGATGTCAGTAAGGAAAAATAAGCATAGTCAGACATTCCATTGAAATCAAAAAGCTAAGAAATAAGTGTGCACATCTCCAAAGAAGGAAAATCTAGTGCATGCAGTCTTAAGAAAAAGGAAGACAATGGCACAGAGATGTAGGCAACATTCCAATATGAAGTGCAGGATAATTCCTGGCTATGGAATTTCAGATTTGGAAATTTAAATTTTGGAGGTCTGAATTTGCTACATACAAAGGATATGGTGAAAGGTTTTCCAATAGAAAAAACAGAAATAATATGTGAAGGATGAATCTTTGGAAAGAAACATAGAGAGTCATTTCCAGTTGGCAAGTCATATAGAGCAAAAGCTCGATGTTATCTCCTATCCTAGGGATAACTAAGGAGATTATGTCTTGAGGCCCACAGGTCCTAGACATGGAGTATCGAGAGCCATATTGACTTGAGCTTGGCCTTGGAGGGCCCATATTTTCTTCAGCACCTCCCATCTATTAGAAGCAACAAGATCCATCCCATAAGCCTGGTTCTGAAGTAGCAGTGGGTCTTTCTCCATGAGGTAATGAGTCTGGGTATCATGGTATGTGTCACTATGATTCTTAAAACGTTTGAATATGTGCATTGAATTCTCTTTTGTTTCATGACGTTTGCTTGGAAATTATGCCTTTTAACTTGTCCATATCTACGGGGGATGAAATAGTGCTCTAGTAAGCTAGTTCCCTTAGGGATGAGTTGCCACTGGGTGGGTCTATGAAATTCCATCATCCATTCCTTCCATACTTATCACTTTTCATCATTTTCCCTCTCATCTATCACCTATATTGGTTCAGGTATTGGGTTTTCCAAGCTAGTAAGGGTTGTACCTTTCCTTGTGGGAAGAAGGGGCTAAAGGCCCAGAGGGTAAAAGTAGCTGGAAAAAGTTAAAAGCCAAGATCAAACCTTGAGATGCTTCACCTAGGGATCCCTGAGAAAGAAATAAAATGATTCTCAGCAAGAAAAAGAGGGGACCCATAAAATAAAATAAAACTCAAGACCTAGTTGGTGGAGAGGGGTCTCATCATGAGCCAACCTATTAGGTCCATGGGCATGTAGTGGTATGACACTAATATTCATCTGGTCACCAAACCAGGGTAGTGGATCTTGGTAGCATAGCCAAGAGAAAGGGGGTCTCGTCACAAACCAACCTTCTCATCTCCGTGAAATTCTTGTGGGTAACATTGTCACCACTTGTCACCACGCTAGAGCAATGTCCTCCAACTGTTCTCTTGAAAGAAAAAGAAATAAGACAAAGAGTAAAAAGAAATTGAATGGGATAGAAAACAATTGCATCCATGACAAGGTGCATCTCACCCTCTACAGAGGCACCCACAAGTAAGACCTACATTTCCCTTTATTACTGCACCCCTTGCCCAAACATCCCCTACACCATCTCATGCATTTACATGACCTAGATTGGTATTCAACTAGAAACACCCCACACCTGAGGAGAATTAGCCCAATAGGACATCCTGACACCCTATCCAAACCTGGATTGTTAAATA
>JASDQU010196841.1:2674-19552 GCA_032191745.1 Picea mariana | reverse complement strand
TCATTGTTGAATAGAAATGGTTCAATTATTTGGTAATGTAAGTTGTTGGTTATTAAAGGAATTGCTAATTCATTGTTGAATAAGATTTTCCATTTCATGGTTGATTAGAATTTACTATATTTATTGGCGATGTACGTTGCTTGTTATTTATATAATTTACTAAATCATTGTTGATTAGAATTTGCTAGTTTCATTGGCGAGGTAAGCTACTTGTTATTATTAGAATTTTCTAATAGCCCAGTGAACCTTTATTGGAGGACTCAGTTACTTAATCAATGATGGATGGATTGATGAAAAAAATGCTAGCTAACGACCACATGAATGATTGAAGGGAGGATTATCTTCTTGTTAATGTTATTTGATTTAATAGCGTTAATTGTTCTTGTAGCCTTAATCTAGAGATTAACCTGATGTAGAAAATTATTGGCGTAAAGAAAAAAGTTCTATTGGAGGGTAAACTAATGACTGCAGGAGATGGATGGATGCCTTACTAGTGTAGTGCTTTTAGTCATTGCTTATTTTTATTACCAAGTTGTATGATTGTAGTTATTGCTTACTTGGATATGATGATCGCGTGATTTAAATTTAGGACTTGGAAGGTATATCACCTCTCTTGCCACATATTCTAATTATTGAATGAATGACTAAATAGCGCACCTGGATTTTAAATAGATTTGCATGACAAGTTTTTTTTCTTATTGGTGTTCTTGTTACCTTCCTACAAAAAAAAATAAAAAAATATATATATATATATATATATATATATATTTTTAAGTTTTGCACTTGTTAGGTGACGTGTGTTGTCATAACAAATGGGGTTGTTACATATGGTATCATAGCGGGTTCAACCTTGCGATTGTGGATCGCCAGGATTTCCACTGCAGTAGACCCTTGAGTTTTAACCTAGCACTAATTAAAAACTTTAACGTGTCCATGATGTGATCTCGACTTGAGGATGCCACAGAGGTTCACAATGTGGTTCGGTGGAAGGACGTGCGACGCCTCTAGACGTGTATGTGCCCTCAGAGTCTAACCCCCAAGGGGAAGAACAGGTCCTTGGGTTGGATTCGATTGTTGAAGGGATGATGATGGTCTGAAAAGGTCCTTCTAGATATTGTTAGAGGCCTTGATTCACCATTTGTCTTGAGATGAGGCCAGGGAGCCTATACCCCTGAGGGTCCACAATGTTCCCAGCCAATATCCTTAGCTTTCACCAGGAACTCGAGAAGGTAATTGTTCTTGAGCTCTTGGGTGCCACGGATGGTGCAGCCACTGAGGCATGGTTGGAGAATATGGCGATGTGCTTTGAACTTCGTGACTATACCTCGAACGTGAAGGTTCACATGGAGGTATTTCAGCTGAAGGGGAGTGCTCTTCTATGGTGGAAGATGCTCCTACTGGATTTGAACATGGTCGTCGAAGATGTGTCTTGGGAACTATTCGAGGAACGGTTCTAAGCGTGGCTTCTATCGGAGGAATTCATTGAGCATCAGCTCAATGAGTTCAACGCCTTTGTGACAGGGCGGTCATATGGTGCCCAAGTATTAGGCCCATTTTTGGAGCTATTTTTTATGCTCTGCACCAAATTATAGAGAACTTAAGGTCAACAAGTTCATGTTTGGCCTTAGTGTTAGGATTCAGTTTCTACTTTGGGTACCAGGATTACTGGACCAAAGAAAGTGTGTTGGAATGTGGGGAGCCACATTTCCAGCGTGACTACCCAATGGAGAGGACTAGAGCTTCTGGATTAGTCAAATCCACTACCGTGGGAGATTTTGGCAAGGCCCATTGGATTCATGCAACAGTGAATAACCTTTAGGAAGAGCACCAGTCGACTGTGCTCAAGACGTCAGGTACCGTCACTGACAATACCCTTAGAATTTTGGCAGATACAAGTGCTACCGAAGGCTATGGGATGTAGCCTTAACCTGGGAGAGTTTTGTCACTAGGGCCAATCAGTACGTCACGATCTTAGGATCTAGTGACGTCATGATCGATATGGACTGATTTTAATCGCATGAGGCGATACTCAACTGTAAGATGAAACGGTTGAGCTTGGTTGATGATGAGGGAAAGAGAAGCGTGATTGTAGGTTGGAACTAGGGAGTGTCCCTGAGGTTCATCTATTCCTAATAGTTACGGAAGAGCACGCGCAAGGGATGTAAGCTTTATGCAATACTTGCATTATACAAGAAGGGAGAAACGAAAGTTCTAGAACACCTTCCGGTGGTGATTGAGTTTGCAGACGTCTTCCCTGAGGGGTTACCTAGGATGCCCCAGAGAGGGATTTGAAATTTACCATAGACTTAAAACCGAGGACTGAATCGATAACAAGAATGCCTTATTAGATGTTGACCCCAAATTTACAGGAGTTAAAAAGGCAACTTAAGGAGTTGTTGGACCTAGAACTTATACGTCCAAATGTGTCACCATGGGGTGCGCCTATTATTTCATACGGAAGAAGGATGGGTCATGGAGACTTTGCATTGACTACCGTCAATCGAGCAGGAAAACGATCAAGAATCAGTACCCGTTTCCAAGGATTGATGATCTGTTCGATCATATGAAAGGCGCGATGTTATTTTCAAAGATTGACTTGCGATCAGGGTATCACCAATTACGAATCAAGGAGGATGACATCTCCAAGACCTCATTTTAGGATGAGGTTGGGACATTACAAGTTTACTTTTTACCTTTTGGATTGACAAATGCCCCTAGGGTATTTATGAGTTTGATGAATGGGGTGTTCCGCGAATACTTGGACAAGTTCATCCAAGTATTCACTAATGATTTTTTATTTACTCTCGGATGATGGAGGAGCATGATGAACACTTGCGCTTGGTACTACAGTATTTGCGAGAGAGAAAATTATTGGGAATTTTTCTAAATGCTCATTTTAGCAATCGAAAATTCACTACTTAGGGCATGTCATCTCCGACGAAGGTATCGCCGTGGATCCAGCAAAGGTCGAGGCTATTATGGAATGGCCCGCGGAGACAAATGTCTCGAAAGTGCATAGCTTCATGGGTTTAGCAGGATACTATCGACGGTTCATCGAGGGATTTTCGAAGATAGAAAATATGATCACGAAATTGCAGAAGAAGAAGAAGAATTTGTTTGGAATGAGAAATGCACGGAAGCCTTTCGGAGGCTGAAAGATCTGTTGACAAAAACACCGATACTAAAGGTCCCTGACATGGACATAGACTTCTTGGTATGCATGGCTGCATCCAAAGAAGGATTAGGTGGAGTCTTGATGCTAGATGATCGAGTGATCACTTACATCTCGAGAAGGTTGAGAAGGCATGAGGAGAACTATGCGACACATGATTTTGAGTTGTTAGCCATTGTTTATGCCTCAAGGCACTATATTATTGGACATAAACTTGATATAAACGGACCACTGTGGATTACGACACATCTTTAGGCAAGCAACTTGAGCGTGCGACAATGATGTTGGTCATAATTTCTTAGCGAGTATGATTTCGATATTACTTACATAAAAGGGACAATGAAAAAATTGGTGGATGCGTTGAGTCAGAGACCACACATATTTTCGATGATGCCTCTATAGACAAATCTACATGAAAAGATTCTAACTTTAGTGCGATGATGACTGGTACCAAGAGGTCAAGGATTTTTTAGGAAAAACACCATGATGGTACCAAGATGTGAAGGATTTACATTGGATGATGATAAATTATTGAGATTTGAAAATCAAATGTACATACCACCGAATGACGAGTTGAGGATTTTAATCCTAAATGAGGCTCATAGAGTAGTATACATGGCTCACCCGGGAGTCATTAAGATGAGGGAAGACCTTAAACTCTTATTCTTCTGGAAAGGAATGAAGGAAGACATAGTCAATTGTGGCCATATGTCTATAATGTCAGCAAGAAAAGGATGAACATAGACATCCATCAGGATTACTACAAGCACACGCTATTCCAGAATCGAAATGGGAGGTTATTTCGATGGATTTAATTTTTGGATTGCCATTGACAGAAAGGAGACACGACTCGATTTTTGTGGTAGTCGACACTCTGACGAAGAGTGCTCATTTTATTCTTGTGCGTACGATGTATCAGGCACTTGACATAGCTAGAGTTTTCATCAGTAAGATTGTGAGGCGGCATGGTGTGCCTAAGAGGATTATATCCGATTAAGGATCGTTGTTTACTGGATGATTTTGGACTAGTTTCCAAGAGGCCTTGGGAACCCAACTTAACTTTAGTACTACATATCACCTAGAGATAGATGGGTAGACCGAACAAACAAACCAAATCTTGGAAGACATGTTGCACATGTAAGTGATGAACCAACGAAAGCGTTAAGAATAATTCTTTCCACTGGTAGAATTCGCATATAACAGTAGTTACCAAAGCACCATTAATATGGCTCTTTTCGAGTTTCTTTATGGGTGACCATGTCAGATGCATTTGAGTTGGGATCAGATTGAGGATAGGGTCCTAGTGGGACCAGAAGTGATCCAAGAAATGGAAGATCAAATGCAAACAATAAGACAAAGGATCAAAGAAGTGCAGGATTGACATGAGAGTTATGTCGATGCACGCTGTGTCGACTATAGTTACAAAATTGGCGATCGAGTCTTCTTGCAGGTAAAACCGAATAAGAGTTCGATCAAGTTTGGAAAGGGAGATAAACTCTCTCCTAGGTTCGTGGGACCTTTTGAGATTATGGAGAGAAAGGGGCCCGTAGCCTATCGACTGGCCTTGCCTGGTTCTTTGAGGCATATGAATGATGTCTTTAACATATCTGTTTTGAGACATTATATTAGTGATCCTACACATGTTATTAACATTATTTCCTTGCAGGTATCAGACGAGGGGGCACTCATGACTGAAACAATATGCATCCTGGATCATCGCATTCGAAAGATATGATGTCTAAGAGTAGATCAAGTCAAGGTCGAGTGGGACAACTATAGTCCACACTCGATGACCTGGGAGGATGCATATGATATGCGCCAACAGATTCCATTTTTGTTTGATGGATAGACTTATGATACTGTGATACACATTATTTTGACACTTATATACTGTAAAACTTCGGGATGAAGTTTAGACCAAGAGGGGGTGTATGTAGCATCTTTCTCTTGCACGCACTGAGTGAACTTATTATTTGAGGACACTTGCTTGCAAGTGATCTAGATTATTATTCTATTGGGAATTTGATTATGATTATGAGGTGTTATGGATATGATGACATGTTATTTTTCTATATTGACATAGACAGGTGCTATTGACTTGGTTCTCCTGAGAGTGCAGGATTTTGGACCCCGAGGATGCAGAGGCATCGATGAAACCCTTGGACTCCAGATCGATTTAGGGAGTGGACTATTGGGTTTTGATTGTTGTATATATGACATATGTACATCTGATTATATGTTATGATTATGGATTTTATTCTGACATGATTCATTGATGATGCAGGCTGACGATAACTTACCGACCAGACTCACATGTGGAGTAGAGGGGTCACACATGACTACCAAATACATTGAGGGAGAGGTGTGGATAGAATCCCTACCACAACCTACTAGCACTCGCGTTGTGGCTTGAATTGTAGGTTAACGATTACCTAGTTTGAGAAGACCAACGATGTCCTGAGGGCAGACTTCGATAGTCACTCACAACGATTCTAAGGGGAATGCAATAAGGCAGGGGCCTTATTCCTTAGAAGCCCATAGTCTCCCACAAGATCACCCTGCAGAGTATTGACTCTAGGGGTTTTTGATGTCTACCAAGTCAGTCAAGAGGCGAGTGGCACCCTTAGAGCACACAATGTGTCCTGAAGGGCATGTCGCGCAAGAAAAACAGAAAGGGGCGAGTGGCACCCTTGGAGCACATCGTGCATTCTGAAGGGCACGTCATGCAAGAAAAATGGAAAGGGGAAAGTGGCACCCTTGGAGCACGTAGTGCATCCTGAAGGGCACGTCACGCAAGGGAAACATAATGAGGCGAGTGGAACCCTTGGAGAACCTAGTGCATCCTGAAGGGAACGTCGCATTGTTAACTAATAAATGAATAAACCTAGATGGACTTAGAACGTATAATGTGATAAGAAAGATTTAAAAAACAATTTCCCTAATAAAATGTCCCCCAGTCTTGGAAATTAAAATCTAGGTCTAAGTGATTCTTGTGGTAAAAAAAATAAAATAATAATAATCATCATTAAACATTTGACAAAAAGAGGGTAAGAAATTTGATTAATTTATTAAAATCAAAATTATCGAGGGACTAAAATTTTAAAAGGGAATTGATTTTTTTTCTACATATGATAATTAAAATTTATTAATTAAAAGGGAAGAGGGGTAAAAGGTAATTTTCTACACTCGCTAATTTGAGTTTTAGATAAAAAGGGAAAAGAGGGAAACTTAAAAAGAATTGGGAAACTAAAGGAAAAAGAAGGAAGCATAACGAAAAAGGGAAACATAAGGAAAAAGAAGAATGATTAACTTAGTAAGGAATCTTGCCTTTAAGAAATTTCTAAATTGAACTCAACTAGGAACTTAGTAAGGGCGTAAGTCATTAAAATGTGTAAGGGAATATGGGGACACCTAGGAGTGATTCTAGGAATGATTTTAGGTGGGTGAGGGAAATAGGAGTAAATAATTAATTAATAAAATTAATTTCTGGTGCAACTAAGGGGATGGGTGACATGTGTATGGGGGAGGATTTTTCTGAATTAATTTATCGAAAATTAAATTAAATGGGAATTTGGGAAAGAAATCACTTAGAAACTCTATATAAGGATGGAGGAGGAGGAGTATGGATCTATTCTTGGATGCGTAATGTTACGCTGCAGAAGTTTTGACTTGACTGACTTATGTTGTGGGAGTTGGGATACCCAGCTCGGTGATGAGTGGTAGCTCGGCCTTGTGAGGCGAGTTGAGAGATAGTTGTTCTTTGGTTAGTGTGAATGGACCCTTTGCGAATCGAGGGGATAAGAGGGAAGAAGAGTATCCCTAACGTTGGCTGGGAGGTACCGGTGAAGTCATAGCGGTCGACAACCGAGAGAAAGACAGAGTGCGCGGGACAATGACTCAGAGTTTCCACCTTGGGCTACGGTACGAATGCTTTTATTTTGAATGGTAGATTAATATTGATCTTGTGCTTTCATTTATGTACTTTTAATTGTGTAAAGAAATTGCTTTACTTATCATTTTTAATCGAGAACTTAATTTCATCATAGATTTGTGCTCGCTGCATCGATTGATATCCTTGGCCATCGATGTTCGATTGCTATGATTGTTCTGTTGTTTTATTGATTTTTGGAAGAATCTGTTCTTTATCTTCATCCTCATTCCTAGATCATCAGTCCATGCCTGAGCAGTCGGCCAGGAGCTGAATCGACGGTTGTCGCTTCAGTGTATAGCGACCTATAGATTCTAATGCCCTAATTTTCTGTGCATGGATGTTGACTGAAGGATGTTTTTGCCCAATGATCTACCCCTGTTGATTGTTCTTGGTTGAATGATTGTCTTGTGCCTTGTTGCGATTGATTACCTCTGTTATTGTTTATCCCTTCTCTCAACGAACCGCTTATTATCTTCTGCATTTTAATCTTTGCGTTTGATTGGTGAATCCCAACACCTTGATCAGTAAATTTCAGCGTTTAATATGTTAGTGTCTATGCTTATTGATGTTGTGTCTGCGATTTCACTATGTCTATGATTGATTTTTTGTTGATAACAAATTGAATGTTATTGAGGACTGCATTTAACCATTGTCGATTGTGATTTGAATATATATTAAGGACTTTTGTTTATATGGATTGTGTGACTGCGTTTGTTTTTTCCTTACCATTCATTGACTGTGAATTTACATTTTTTTTTATTGCATTTTCGATGTCGTGACTACTCTTGTAAGTTATAGGGACTACGTTTTTATATACTTGTGGAGGCGTCTTCCCTCCCATTAAATATCTGCATGTTTGAATGGAAAATCTATGTGATTTGTGTAATTTCCTAGGGATCCGAACTGTCTTTCCTCTACATTTTATTGACAGAATCCACTCCCGCGACTGAGTATTTTCATTATTGTGTACCTTCATTGAATCAGTTTAATGAGTGTGTATTTTCATTATTGGATATTTAACTTGTCGTTTTATATTGTAATAATTGTCTGATTGTATTTTAAACATGTATGGAAAGTGCCTTGGCTGATGCGATAATAATTATGTTCTTGATATATCTCAAAATTTTGTAGGAGTGGCATCTATTAAAAAATTTAAAAACTGTTAAATTTAATTTCAGTGTTAAATATGTGAAGGATATTTCTCAGAATTTCTATGTAACCATTGCAAATGGAATAGTGGAATGGCTCTTATGGAAATTACTTCTTGCCTTGGTCATTGATACCCCTTTTGTTATAAATTTCTTCATCTCAAGTTTTTGTTTGGGGTGAAAAATGAAAACGGTTGACTGCACTTGATTGACACCCTCTCTTTCCACACATTACAGTTAGGTTTAGACTTGATTCTCGCCCACGATGTTATTCAATCATGAGAGTTGAAATTAAACATGTGTTCACTGCACTTTATGACCTTCTTAGACCTGATACTTATTTAGTTTGGTTTCTCGGCAAGACTGTCTAGAATATCTCTGCAAATTTAAAATAGAAATTCGTGATCCTTCACCCAGAAATGGCACCCAAAATTGGTGATATCTCCCTAGCGAGGCTATCATTTGACCTATGTGCCTTCCTGGCATCAGATGCCTTCCAGTTCACCTTTGCTTTCAATTTTGCCCCTTGATGCTTGCTTTGATCACCAGGAGGTGCGATCATGCAGCATAATTGATGCCCATGAGCAACCTGAATCAAGTAATTACCACACAGCTAGACTGTCTAGTACAGTCGACGAAGGAGGATTGGGGTTAATTCTAGAGCTGACATTTTACTCTAAATTTCTGGGCAATGGCCGCACATTTCCCTGTAATGAATTTCCATTTGAACAACTTGCATTATATTTACTATCTAACCTGCAACTTTCATTTCTATTTACCATCTAACCCACCACTCAGAGCGTTGGCTTTTAAATTTTTCTCTAATCGAATGTTATGCAAAGTTGGCTCGATGATGTTTTAGTTTCGAATAGTTGGAATTTTAATTCTTATCTAAGGCACGATTCGGATTAGTTGCCAAGTGATGGTTCCCTTAGGGTAGATGAATTTCAATTTGTTAGTCGGTTGGCCTTATTTAGCGTCTAATCTGCGTCTTCAGAATGAATGGCATTTAAATTGTAAAACCCTCTATCCAACTGCCAAGATATGGTACAACAATGAGAATTTCCGATTTAATTCCTTGTTGATTAGCATTTGCTAATATTATTGTTGAATATAAATTGTTAAACAAAATTTACTATTAAATAGAATTTACTATTTAATATAATTGTTAAATAGAATCTATGTTGCTTGTTATTAATAGAATTTACTAAATCATTGTTGAATAGAAATGGTTCAATTAATTGGCAATGTAAGCTACTAGTTATTAAAAGAAATTGCAAATTCATTGTTGAATAAGATTTTCCATTTCACAGTTGATTAGCATTTACTAATTTTATTAGCAATGTACGTTGCTTGTTATTAATAGAATTTACTAAATCATTGTTGAATAGAAATGGTTAAATTATTTGGAAATGTAAGCTGTTGGTTATTAAAGGAATTGCTAATTCATTGTTGAATAAGATTTTCCATTTCGTAGTTGATTAACATTTACTAATTTTATTGGCGATGTACGTTGCTTGTTATTTATATAATTTACTAAATCATTGTTGATTAGAATTTTCTAGTTTCATTGGCGAGGTAAGCTACTTGTTATTATTAGAATTTTCTAATAGCCTAGTGAACCTTTATTGGAGGACTCAGTTACTTAATCAATGATGGATGGATTGATGAGCAACATGCTAGCTAACGACCACATGAATGACTAAAGGGAGGATTATCTACTTGTTAATGTTATTCGATTTAATAGCGTTAATTGTTCTTGTAGCCTTAATTTAGGAATTAACTTGATGTAGGAAATTAGTGGCGTAAAGAAAAAGGTTCTACTGGAGGGTAAACTAATGACTTCAGGAGATGGATGGATGCCTTACTAGTGTAGTGATTTTAGCCATTAATTATTTTTATTGCCAAGTTGTATGATTGTAGTTATTGTTTACTTGGATATGATGATCGCGTGATTTAAATTTAGGACTCTGAAGGTATACCGCCTCTCTTGCCGCATATTCTAATTATTGAATGAATGACTAAATAGCACACCTAGATTTTAAAGAGATTTGCACCACAAGTTGTTTTTCTTATTGGTGTCGTTGTTACCTTCCTTCTTAAAAAAAAAAAAAAAAAAACAAACAAAGTTTTTTTTTAATTTTTGCACTTGTTAGGCGACGCGTGTTGTCGTAACAAATGGGGTTGTTACATAAGTGAATTGAAACATAAATTCACCAGAGTGCATGATACATACAATGAAGTTAGAATGCATATGCATTAGTAGGCATGATGACAGTGAATGCATGGCGCATATGGATATGTGTTTGTGCATATGTACATGCTTGGATATGCATATGACATGCTTGTGGAATTATAATAGTCTATTGTTATATAAATGCAATAATGATGTTATGGAAATTGAGTATGATTGATGATGGATTATGACTTTAGGAAAAATGATATAGTATTGTTAAATATGTGGATGATGATGTTGTTGCTTATGAATTCCATCTATTTGAAGACCCATGAGGGTGGTATGAATGGTGATCAAAAGGATGGAGGATGAATCCTGTGAGATTCTACAAATGCCAGTTGATCAGGAAGCATCAAGTAGGTTGATAACATCCATGCATGTATGCATTTGGTTGCTTCCAATGTTCAAGGATATTGAGGTAAGAATTCCCTCAGTTAATTTTCCAATATTTACATTGATATGTAATGGCGAAGGACTCGAGTATGTAAATGTTGTTGATGTTATAGTTTTTTTTAGATAAAATGTTAGTTTCATATTGTGTTATGATTGGTTATGAGATCATAACCAAGTCAAGTCAGGAGACATACTCCTTCTACAACAATGAACACCCATAGGTATAGTAATGTGTGATAACGTGAGATGGTTGGATATGGAAGTCCTATAGTGCTATGTGAGTGCTCAATGGAACCTATTGTATATCTGATCTTTGGACTGCAACCTCTTTTCCAACAATGAAGAGAACTTAGAAATTATATTCTTGGTGTTGTGTTTGGGTTGAAAAGGAAGGTATCCAAATAGTCAAGCAAGTGGTAGGAAGTATGTGGATGATATGTTGAGGCATTATCGAGACCTTCCAAATCACTGTGTGGAATGCATGACATAGTTATGTGGTATTATGTAGTTAATGCAATGATGCATTGTGTAGATGTGGCCATGGGTTTTGGCACATCAATTGTTATTTTATTAGTAATTATTTGTTGCATTTTGAAAATCATGTGGTGATGAAAATGAAAAATGATGGATAACTGCATTATATTTAAAATGAATACTAGTTGAAAAATTATTGTATGTTACAATTCTAAGATAGATTTTTTGGAGTTGTTGAAAATGTTACAAGTGGTATTAAAGGAATTATTGAATGCATTTTGGTGAATGCATGTATATATTATATGGAATAGAAATGATTATCCTAACAAATTAAATGATGTGAGTATTGATAACTAATGAGGTTCAGAACACTTCATGAGATGTTATATATTGCAACAAGTTGTAGGTTAAAGTGGTTACATAATGATGAATTATGGAAAAGCTTTGTCAGGGGAACATGGTAATACAAATTTTGATGGATAGAAGAAACTATTGGTTGATAATACATCTATAGAGGATGATGGGTTCATTATAGTTACTAGTTGGATTAATGGAAGTGATTGAATTGGTCTTGTAATCAAGCATGAGATCACTTTGTAAAACCTTGTAATTGTTGCCATGAAAATGTATATTTGTTAGGATATGCTAACAATGTGTTTGGATGAGTGTAAATTGAGGAAATTGCAGGTATAATGGTATTAGATATGGTAGGGATTTAATCCATATGGAATACTAATATATACAACTACAAATCCAAACATTATGAGTATAAAATTCATGCCTGGAAATTTTATTTTCCTGTAAAAAATAGATTTGAGAAACTAATAGTTACAAATTTTTATGTTATGCTAACAGTTTGTGTGGCTAAATGAAAGGTTGAGGAAATTGTAGGGAGAATGGTATTGGATGTGGAAGGGATGTAATTCCATACATAAGACCAATTATTTTTGCTACAAGAGCCAAGCATTATGAGAAAAAAACCTCATTCCCGGGGAATTTTATTTCTTGTATATAAACAGATTTGAGAAATTAAAAATTGTTATGATATGCTAACAATTTGTTTAGATGCATGGAAATTGAAAAGAAAATTATAGGAAGAATTTCCTTAGGTATGGAACTACTGTGAGATATAATAAAGAATGATGCTTGTAGCTGCAAGAGCCAAACAAATTATGAGTAGGAAGTTCATGCTTGGAAAATTTTGTTTTCCTGTATAAAACATATTCGACATTTATGATTGAAATTTTTATAATGATATCTCATGATGAATGTATGTTTGTAATAAAAATGAGATGTTGGATATGGAAGATGGAAGTTTGGGAAAAAGAGCACTAGAAGGATATCGAACTCAATGATGAAGGCATAGAATGAAGAAAGTACAATGGACTTGTTGCAGTTGGAGTTCTTGGAGCCACAACTTTTAAACTTCTTGGCTGAGTGCACTGGAGCCCTGGAGAGAAGTGGAACAACCTAAGGGACTACATGGTAGAGAAAGGGGTTCATTTCTTTGGGTTGTGCAGGTTGAGAGGGAAGAA
Organism: Picea mariana; assembly: GCA_032191745.1. Classification (NCBI taxonomy): domain Eukaryota; kingdom Viridiplantae; phylum Streptophyta; class Pinopsida; order Pinales; family Pinaceae; genus Picea; species Picea mariana. The sequence goes on along the minus strand of JASDQU010196841.1, from coordinate 6,663 downwards.
GAGTTTGTTGGTTGGAACTATTGCCAGAAATATAAATTTTGAAGATCATTATACATGTTTTGGGTCGGAATGCCTATGTATGCATGTTTTATTTTAGGCCAGAGTGTCTATGTATATAAGAAATTTGCTGGATTTCCTGTGCGGATTAAAGGCTAGAGTTCCTAGAATTGTAAGAACATCAATATAATGTTGTTCACTGAGCAAAATGGAAAAATAAGGGGACGGGGCTGCAACACCTCGATTTTAATCCCTATGAACTAGAATGTGTTATATAAATGCAACTTAGCCTGGTGAGCCAATAAGTTGGAAAGGGTGTGAATGCCTAGGAAATTTAATACTTCTATATATATTAATAAAATACATCGTTGGCTGCAAAATAGATAAGGACAAGAGATAGGTGGCTATGATTCCACAAGAGAGGGGGATAAAGGGGCTAAGTCTTTTTACTATATTTTATTTACCCATATTGGGTTTAATTGAGAAAAGTGGTTACATAAGCTTCTTGGGGAGGCCATGTGGTTCTTGATTTCATGTAATTATATAAACATCCCCTGTGGGATGTTTTTGGGGTTCATATCCATTTACTCTTACACTCTTTCCTTGGGATTCTTCCTCATTCGCTCTTGTTAATTCATGTGCTCTTTGTTGGATCATGGAAACAAATGGATGGAGGAGGAGATCCATTGTGATATGGTTGTGAGTAATTACTAATCATTCTAGGTTGCAATGGATTCCTATGGGCATGAGATTGATGGTAGTTTTGAAAGAAATATCACAATTGAGAATACTTGGATTTTCTAGCATGGAGATTTCCTAACCAGTAGCACTAGAGACCTGGAGAGAAATGGAACAACTTGAGGGACTGCATGGAAGATAAAGGAGTTCATTTATTTGGTTTGTGGAAGTTGAAGGGGAAAGAGAGCTGGAAATTAGGATTGTTGTATGGTTGGGAAAACTTGAGAGATAATTAGCTAACTGTTGTGTGTTTTAGATTTTTTGTAGGACATGTCCTTGTGGATTCATATGCCTAAATTGGGGGTGACCTACTATTGAGAATTGGAACAACAATGCCTATGGTTGGGAGGATTGTGTTTCTATGCTTGTATATTTTTATTTCCAAAGAATATTAATCAATACACAATGGAAATAAAAATATACAAGCATAGAAACACATGACAGAGACTCATAAGAAACACATGAAAGAGAATCATTGTAACAACTATGTCTATAGGGTTAGAAACACATGAAAAAAAATCACAGAACTAGCACAATGCTCTTCATACTACCCTTTAGGTTTATAGGGTAACTACTAAAGAAACCTTAGGAAATTCTTTGTACTTTCTTGTTTACGGACAATAAGCCATTCTTCCAAACAACTTGTATCTTCCTTATCTATAGCTCTCTCAAGCCTCTAGGGGTCAATCACCTTCAAGATTGCAACAATGTATTGAAACACTTCTTATGGTAGAGGAAGAAAAAGAAAAGGATAGAAATAATATTGCATCTCATCAATAGTTGGTTAAAAGGTGGTTTGACAAGCACAAAGCCGAAGACAAATGTTTTTCTATGGGATATCTAGTTCTAAAATGGGACAAAGTAAATGAGTTGAAAGGGAAACATTCTAAATTTCAAAGCCTATGGCTTGGTCCTTACCAACTTGATGAAAGATTAGGGGTATGAACATATCGATTGTGAAACTTGAGGGGTGAACTATATTCTCTCCTTATAAATGTCCAATCCCTTAAAAGATTATTTTCTTAGCTTCTCAGCACGAGTAATTGTGTACCATAGTTTACTTCTTTTTTTTTTTTCTTTGTTTGGTTTGTTGTCCGTTATTATTTTTTTGTTTGTTTTTTGGTTTTGGTTTGATAGTTTTATTTTCTTTTTTTATTGGTCAAGATTTCTTGATAAGTGGTTAAAATGATATTGATTCTTAAGACTCATGATGAAACATGGAAAACCAACTACTCTTACCAAACAAATTTACCATATAAAACAAAGTAAGAGGAATTCACTCAGTGGAAGATTTAAAAGTGGAAATTATTTACACTTCTATATCCATATCAATTGAGGAATAAGTGTATTGTCTATATTGTGGTTTGGAAATTATGAAGGAAATAATGGAAATGAAGAAGAGTATGAACTATGTCTATTGGCAGAGCTGGCAAGGATATCACGTCTCTTAGTGAGAATGTTGTAATACAATCCTATGCACTAGTTTTTGTTCTCTCAAAAGAAACAAATATCCTCCTCCCTAACTCCTTCTTGGTTTTACACATGTCCTTCCCAAAATATATCTAGTAATGGGTACCTATTGTAGTAAAACATAATAAAAAAAATACAGAGTTAAAAGAAGGAACATTTCAAGTAAATAATGATGCAAATTAGGGAGGGTATGCATATATCTCCATTGGGGCTATCGATTCTCATGGATAGTGGAGAAAGGTTTGTGATATCGAGGTGACTCCACCGGGGCTATGGATACTCACTGGCAACAGAGTGACACCATGAGAATGCTTCAAATACTTAGAAGTTTGAAGTGTAATTATCCCCTATCAATGGTGTTTTCCCACCTAGATCTTGCCTAATAGAACATGGAACATGGGTTCACGGTAAAGGGGCATGGAATCAAACAAGTCCCCACAACAAGATAGGTGTGGATGTCCCTCAGATTAAATGCATATAGATTTATAAATGATATTTGAGTTACTATCTTAAATTGAGGTTTCCTCCAATTTTTTTTTATATCATTACGGTTAAGGTAAGGATCAAATATTTTTGTTTTTCCTAGTGAATCACCATTTGTTGAGCACTCAACACACCCTCAAAATTTCATGAAATTTGGGGTACCATGTCTAAATTTTTTATAGTTGGTTTTTGTTTATCAACCTTTAAATGATATGCTTCTTTGAATTTCCTTGATTTATTTGAGTCTGGTCATGCCCAATGAACAAGGAACTAAATCCTTCTTTGAACCTCAAGGATCCATAATCATTTTTGAAAACTAGTCAGTGGAGTATCATACATTTAAACACACAATTCTCCAAAAATGACTCTCTCATGGATTGGGACGAAAAATGTATTTGATCAGGCGGGAACGCAAGGTTTAAACAAAATTATTAAAGTAATCGAAACTAACCTGATGGTCGAGAAGCCTATTGGGTTATGGGTAGTTCATTAAGCCAACACAGATGAAATTAAGTTTCCCACATTGTTTTCTACAATCGTTGGGTGAAGGTCAAAGTTCTGTAAGTAAAATTTCCAATCAAACCTAAACTTGAATCTACAGGGTTAGAACAATACCCACCATTTGAATAAAACAAACATTAAATATCCATCGTTCATGATCAATGAGGAAAGGGACCATTTGTGAGTCTTTAAGGTGCCATGTAATATGCCACATGTAATTCATACCAAGGCCATGTCATCATCCATACTCTTCCCTTGTTATAATTCATGACTCATTCTAGCCACATCATATGCCAAGTTGCATTGCCACACAATCATCCATACCAGGATATGATAACACCACATCATTCCTCAAGTTTCATGTTCATCGGTCATTGGGGGTTCACAACGTCTATTTTTTTTGTTATAGATCCCCATGTCGATTAGCCGACGTCGATGGACTCATTAGTCATCGGATAAATCAACCATCTCTTTTGTCTAAAATCATTTGCACTTGCACCTAATGAATGATAGTTGTTATACCTTAGGGGATGCTAGCCATTTGATCAAACAATTAGATCCATCTGAATCATTGATTATTATAAGTGGATGGTTCATTCCCTCCTTACACTTGAATGTGACCTTTTCCATCTCACCTCACCCATTTTTGAATAAACTACTAACATGTGTTGATTTAGTGCCATGTCGGTCTGCCAAGTCACTCTCACCTACACTCAACACCTGATGGAATCCCACTCACATAATGTTGACCATCCGATCAGAAGGGAATATTTAATCTGCGTCGTCAAATTGTTGATCCT
>JASDQU010196840.1:24954-35104 GCA_032191745.1 Picea mariana | reverse complement strand
AAGTGGTCAGGTCCCTTGTTCATTCTCCTTGGCTTGACTACTATTTCAAAATCATATTCCTGAAATAGAATTAACCATCTGCATATCCTTCCCCTGAACACTGACTTGTTGACTAGGTATTTCAACACAAAGTGATTAGTGAACATCTTAAAATGTCCTCCCAGTAAGTAGTGTCAAAACTTCTGCAGCGCGTACACCATGGCTAAATATTCTCTCTTAGTGGTAGTGTAGTTTATCTCAGTTGTAGATAGATTCCTGCTAGCAAAGGCTAATGGATGGTCAATATCTCCTTCTCCTGGTTGTGCTAACATTTCTCCTAGTGCAATAGATGAAGCATCAACATGCACGTGAAATTCCTTGCTCCAATCTAGGAAAATCAGAATAGGCGCAATAACCATTTTCTGTTTCAATGTATCGAAGCTCTGCTGCCATTCTTCTGTCCATTGAAACTGAAAATATTTATTTAATAACTTCTCCATAGGTGTTGTAATCTATACATAGCCCTTAATGAACTTTCTGTAGTATCCATTATGTCACAACATAGTGCGCAGTTGTCTGAATGAGGTAGGGGGGGGGATAGAGCGACAATAATGGAAATATTGGACAAATCTACCAGCAACCCCTGCTTACACACAATATTCCCTAGAAACACTCCAAAGGGTGAAAATAATATGCACTTCTTCAGGTTTAGGGAAATCTGACATTGCCTACACTTATCCAACATTGGTCTTAAACATTCAATATGGTTTTGTAATAAGCTAAAAATAGTCCAATCATCAAAATATGCTTCCAAAAAATTATGTAAAAACTCCTTGAATGCTTCGACCACCACCCTAGAAAACATGGTTGGTGCATTCTTCAATCCAAAAGGCATCACTGTGTACTAGTAGGATCCCCATTCTATTGCAAATGTGGTCTTGTGGTGATCTTCCTTGGAAATCCTGATCTGGTGATAATCTAAAAATCCATTTGTGAAGGAGTAAACTTGCCGAGCTCCTACATTATCTAACACTTCATCTGTAAATGTTGTAGGCAATGGGTCATGCAAACAGGAATCATTCAACTTCCTGAGATCTAAACAAACCATGATCTCTCATGTCTTATTATCTTGTACCACCATAGGTCTAATCCATTATGACTCTTCCATAGGTTCTATGATTCCTTCTTCCAACATCTTGTCTAGTTCAATATTCACTTTCTGCTTATAATTGGGATTCAATCTATAGGGTCTCTTCTTAATTGGCCTATTATCTGGCTTCAAGGGGATCTTCATCTCTCCCATGGGACCTTTTATGCCCTTCATATCAGTGAACCTGGTTTGGAACAAGTCCTGATATTCATGCATTAGTTCTGTGATCTTATCAATGGTGGCATCATCCCAGTAATCTCCAACATTAGCAAGCTTAGGTGCTTTCTCTATTCCAATATTAACTTTCTTGATTTTGATTGAATTTCCAATGAAAGGTAGTTCGACTCTCGGTCCTTCTACATCTCTTTGTCCTTTTGTTTCTACGATGTTCACATTACTAGGATCATCATCTTCATCAAATTGATATCGTAATATCCTTGCAAATTTTGAAGAGGTTTAGTCCATTCATCCTCTTCTTGTTCAACATGGAGGCTAGGTGCCTCCTCTAAGACTTTCTATCTTACAACTTGTATATCTTGATCAACTAAAGGGTATTTGCTTTCAAATGAAAATGCAGCTACAAAGTTCTGAGTCATACTGTACGAATCTGAAGTGGGGAGGCACAATTCTTCTTGAAGATACCAATTGAGAGGCATTGTGTCCAGAGTGTTGATGAACTTATGCACCCATTTTTCTTGAGGAATGCTGCTCTAGGCCTCCTCACAGACTCGCATGGTCCTTTGGACAACTTTGAACTGTGTATCAAACTTTGCATCCTTCTACTTGTTCTGAAAAGCGCACTGCCATCAAAGTGTGACATTGCATCCAGTCCATGATGTTCTTTTTATGTGTCCCCCACCATATTGCTAAATTTGATTTCAAATCCTCATCAAGTGCCAACAATCTCTGTTGTACTGGTACAATTTCTTCAAAATATAATAAGAATGTTTTTAAATGATTTAAACCATCAAATGTGGGCAGATTGCTTACTTCTGTGCCAATCCAACAAACTTCCCTGGTCAATCTAGAACACCTCCATGTGGAGACTTCATACATTTTGTTTTTCCAATTCTCTAATGCTTCTTTTGAGTCCGATGAGCATGCGTTGTCACTTTGCTAGCTTAAATTATCATCTATTGTAGGGTTAATGTAATCTAGATGTCTCACTGTCAATTTATATCTATTCTCTGTCTCATATGTGTGGTCTTCTTATCTAATGGGTTTTGTGTATCTTCAACCTTCATCAAGATCCAGAGGTGAAATGACCCTAAGTCCATCACATTCAAATGTTATTATTCTTTTCTTAAAGTCAACAACAATGGAATTTTTGAAATCTCAATCAATGCCTAACATCGCAGAACAAGGACATCTATCATCAAATATCTCAATCACCTCGAAGTCCAAAAATGTTCTTATCTCATCAATGTCCACAGGGACATGCTCCAGTCTTCCAAAGGGGATTACTGTCTACTGATTATCCATCCTAAGCTTGATAGAGGAATAAATTAACTTAGGTTTTTCCATTAGTGCCCAGGTCTACTTCGTCATAACATTGACTTCTGATCCTAAGTCGAGGACCACATAATCTATATCATAATCTCCAATATGAGCATTAAGGTTTATTTCCTTATTTTTCCTTCTCTTTTTGGATACTTGATGTACTTCTCTATTCAGTAGAGGGTCTACCTTCCCTGGTTCATACTGTCAGATCAAGTGTTGTAGTTCTTGTATGGATCCTTCATCCTTAATTAATTCAATGAACATATATAAGAAGCTAACAAACTTTCTCACCTCTTTTTCTTCTCCTGGTGATGTAGACTGATCGAATGCCAGAGGAATCCAAATTCTATCACTTCTGGTTGTGCCTTTGATGAAGAAACCTAATCTCCTCCAAATTCTCTTCTTTCCTCTTAAAATATATTCTTTTCCTTCCTCAGATTAAACTCTGGTGTCTTCTCTGCAGTTCTTCTAACCCCTGATTCGTTTGTAGTCTTTGTTGGAGTCATCTTGTCTTATCGTGTAGCAACACCTCCTCTAGTGATAACTGTACCTTTAGGATCCACTCCGCGAGGTTACACTGAGATTAATTGTACCTATGGGTTTCCTCCTCGTCTCTCCTGAAGTTTGGCTAACAACACGGGATAATATTCAATAACATGTTCAAATGAGTTGTAGTAGCTGCAAGTGGTACAAGGATTCTGACAGTCCCTTTCTAAGTGACCTGGCTATGCACAGTTATAAAAAATGATCTGACCTCGACCTCAACCCATACCTCCTCTTCATTCTCTTCCTCTGAATCCACCACGAGGGTTGAAGTTTCCTCTTCCCGGGGAGTTAAACTGTGTAGTATTTCCTTCGTGTTGTACTTCACCTTGAATTCTATATGTGTCTCTTGATCTTTCATGCAAGAGGTGATAATCCCTACAATCTTTCTCATAATTCCCCATAGATTTACAGAATGTGCAGTAAAGGCTGGTAGGTGTCTATACATATTTTTGCATGTAATGGCATTCACCATGGCGATGTCTATTTCTACATACCTCGCACGAAGGTAGAGTAACCTACTTCAAAGGGCTCGGAGCTCATGAAGCCAAGTACTCATGGAATAGAGGACAATTCTCCTTGTCATGGCCCTCTAATTTTCATCTGATACACCAAATATCTTCTCTTTTATCTTTTCCTTTATCCGTTTTCATATCTTCGACCTGTAGTGATAAGCTAGTTAGCTGACTCAATATTTGATTCATACTTGAGTTGGACTCTCCCATAGGATCTGATTCTAGTTTCATGGTGATCTCCAACGCCTCAACTTGTGAAGCGATCTTTTGTTGCATTAGAGGGACTCTGATTTGTGGTAGGAGGGAAGTAATGAACCATTATGTATTCTGTTCATTTGGAATCTAAAAAATCAAATGACCTGTTAGGGTCTTAAACCTATCATAAAACTCCCAAATAGGTTCAGTTACTCTTTTCTTGATTTCTTTCAGCTCTGTAATGCATTGCAATTCTGACTTGGGTTTCTTGAATTCAAAAATTAGCGCAGTCTTAATGTCATTTAGCGGCTTAGGATGTACAAATCCTTGGACAAATTTCATGTACCATCTCAGAGCGTGGTCTCTCAGAGTAGTACTAAACTGATCTCTATTAACATCTTCATCAGTGACATTATTAATACTCCATACAACTTCGCATAAGAACCAGTGCTCATCAAGATCTTCAGATCCATATCCCTTAAAGGTGGGTAACCTCATCTCATATTCCATAGATATTCCAAGGGTTATTGACTGAGTATGCACTGAACCACTTGTACCGGTGCTCTAAGTGCTCTAATAACTTAGGTTACTTTGGTTACTTAATGTTGTTAAAACAATAGGAGGGGTAATAAAACTTACTTCAACATTTTGCGTAGTTCTTGAAGTTTCTAACTCTTCTCGGTGAGGTTCTTCAATATTCTCTTCTTTTGCCCAAGTGGACACTAAATGTTCCTCGTTTAGTAATTGTTCTTCTTCTCCACTATAGAAACTTTCTTCTTGTGATGGTGGTTCGTGATTCTTCTCAAACAAGTTCACCAAAGGAACTTCTCTAAATGATCTCCCACTTCATGTGTGTCCAACCTCTATGTCATTGTCATTTTCCATGTTGTTGAACATTAGATCTTTAGTCCAACTGATTACTGTATCTTCAAGATGTTATTCTCATGCAATAACATCTTGATCTGCAACTTAAGAAAATGTAAAAATTTTCCTCTAGGTCCCTTAAAGAAATATCTCTTTGCTTGGCTATATGATTCTACTCTATCAATATAAAACTCAATAATGTACCCTCCAATGGTACTATCAAAATAGTGATCGAATTCTCTTGACATGGTGTTATCAACTCTCTTGACCTTCTTGATCAGTGTCGACATCTAAACCACAGGCGGTCTGAGTTTGATTTCAAACTAGGTATCTGCTAATCTGGCTAGCCACTCGTATAGCTCCTTATGAATTCCTCCAAAGGAAATCTCATGTATATCAGTAAAGATATACTTTCCCAACCAATGCTCTATGCTAAGATTAGGTTTCTTTTTCTAGGATTCTGTGAATTCATTTTCTTGTTCTTATATCCACTTCTGAATCTTTGTCTTAGATGGAAACCACCTTGACATTCCCTCAAGAAGATATCGGTCCCAACAACAGAACCATTTGTTGGAATAGGGGCAGACCCAGGGTTCAACTCTAACAATGAAACAACAAGCCCTAACTATTGTCCCTTTCGAAAACACCTGCAAAGTAGATGCAGTCTCACCCGAGGTAGCAATAGGTGGTTGCAAGACACAAGTGTCTATAACCAGGGGAAATGTAAGGTGGGTTCAAGGAAACAACACACAACAACCTGGTTATTCTTTATTTTCCTTAAGCCTACTGCGCGAAATATATCTCAGATCTAACACAATGATGCAATAACAATATAAGAGAAAGTAGAAGAACACAACATCAATCACACAAAACAACAAGATATATGTGGTTCACCCTCTCCCTAGGGATACGTCCACAAAACTACGTTTCTTAATATTATATGAAAACATACAGTTCTATATACACTCTTATCTTCCAGATCTCTCTTTATTTCTCTTCTTCTCTCCCCTCCTTGTGCACCCAGATGTAGGGTTGATCTTCGCACCCAGCTAAAGATCTTACAACACAGACTGCTCTCACAACATAATACTTCTCTCTCAATAATAACAACAATCACCCATCATAACATAATCAAACCCATCCCAGGTCCTCTTGACCTTTATTTATACATTACAATGACTCTTGGACAACCTTAGGATGAAACCTAGGTGTCAAAACCCCAAATACCAAAACCCTATGTGTCTAAAACCCTAGGTCAACTTGACCCACGTTTTTAGGGCTTTGCTAGCTTGTCTTTCCTTCTTTCCTACGAGGTTATCCAAAGAATCATTGGTGGATTTTTTCTCTTGTTGAGTTGTCCATGATCCATCTTCCTTTTTTATCTGTCTTCCTTGATCTCCCCATCCAATGGATTTCTTTCTCTTACTTCACTTTGTCTTTTCTACTCTTTTTGTCACTTTGACCCAATCTCAGTCAATGTGCTTTCCACGCAGTTCATACTTCGTGCTTATTTCCTTAATCTTCACAACCTTCCATGACCAAGGGCCAAAAAGAAGGAGAATACCAGGTTGTACCGTGGCAGTGAGAGTTCCATTCATCTTACAAACAACTCATCCTTCCATTCTAATACTAAGCATATACAACTCAGGTACCATTTCATACGATCCATCTTGGAAGATGGACATTTAAAGTTGGAAAAGATACACACTAGACAGAATCCTGCAGACATGTTAAAAAGCGGAGTAACCAAGGAGAAACTAATTTCCTGCTCAGTTTTAGTTGGTCTTCAAGAATGAATATGAATATGAAAAATTTTCCAAGTCTAAGAAGGATCATAGTCCATCATATACAACAACGGTGGAGTTGTTGAGATCAGTCTTGAAGTGGGATATTGTTGGTTGTGGAGCATGATTATCTTCCTAATTCAGAGGCCTGTGTTCTTATCCTTGTTTATACCCCATGAATACTTTATACCCTYGAATAATGTACACTCCTCCATGTGGGGGAGTGTAGARGGGGGTTACCCCCTCTACGCCCCCGAAGGAAATTTTTTCTTGTAAATGTATATTGTAATTTCATAGTAAATTTGGACTGTTCATTATAAAGTCACAGATCTGACGGTAGAATTTATGTTATGTTTTTTTTCCCTAGAAGGAAACCCTCTTTTATGAGGGAAATGTATTGTGGCTATGCATCATTGTGAATATTGTATTGTGAGAGAGGAGACTGTGAGAGAAAGAAGAGGAACTTACAGTGGGTGTGTTGTAGGTTGTATCCCTTCATTCACTGGATATTAATAAAGGAAGGGCCTGGAAATTTCTCTGGTGGACGTAGTCCACGTATATCTGTGTCTCTATTGTATTGTGTATATTATGTGTTTTATTTCCGCATTTGTTTTATTTTATTGCTCCATGATCCTGTTTTTCTAACACTTCCAACCATAGGAAACCTCCATGGGTGAATTCCATCTACTACTTGAAGCAATTGTTTACGTCTCGTCCCCTCCCAAAATGTGGAATATATAGCATATTTAGAATTCTGGTGTTGGCCAATCCAGCTACCCATTGTTTCGGTTGTAAAATAGGATCATCGAAGGGGCCTGTACCTACGTTTCAAGGTAGACCTATCTTGCAAATTTCAGGAACTTTTCCAGGTCATGGTCCAAGTAGCGTAGTATTTCCATGCATCCTAGAAGATTAGGTGTGGCCTACACCCTTTTAGGAATGCGCAATAGGAATTTGGTTGTTTCAACCTATCTGCACAGTGACCTTGCCATGGGTTGTTTTCCCTTTCTCCATGGTGGTTGTCTTGAGGTTCCAGCCTCCATTGTTCTCTCTTTGGTGTAAGATTATTCCTGGTCTATAACATCTTCCACTATCCCCTCTTGCTGTTGTGCAGGCTCTTCTTTGTGTGGTTGGCTTGGTGTTGAAACATCTATGTGTGTTGGGGTTGTCCCATTTACCCTATGGTCTCCTTTAGCACTCGCAAGTCATGTAAGATTACCTGCATCCTCAACCTCCTAGCCCTGTCTAGTTTCCTACACGTAAACGTCCATGCCAACCATTGTTGTTGGTTGAAATTCCTCCTCCATGGGTATGGGGCTTGCTGTTTCCACATGGGGTGAGGGAATTTTATCCAATTTGACGAATTTCACGGCCTATATAGGTTCATGTTTAGTTTCTTATGTTTGTTGTGGTGCTCTATGGTGGCTTCGAGCTTTCCTATCGTCTTAGCTCGGCACATCCAAATTAGTTTTTTCCATAGTGGTTAGTGGTGACTTATGCCGAACTGCTTCACCCTATATCTATTGCTAAATTTGTTTCCTCTCTGTGTTCTCTATCTCTCTGTAATCTTACAATTTCACAATAATCTTTATGTTGCTCGCACACCTCCCTTATATAGAAAGTGTCATGAAGCTTCTTGGAGAAGCTACCCGAGATGTGATTTAAATGAAATGGAACTTCATGCGTACATGACATTCAATTTCCTCAACACCACTAGTTGTCTCGATTAATGCAAAGGCTCTTTGAGAGTACGTGACATTCAATTTGATAGACACCACAAGTTGGCACCTTTTTTCCATAACCGCCATTTTTCAAATTTCTGCCTTTTTCTTATTTTTGGTCGTTTTTCTAGTGCACTGGGATATTTGAGTGCGCGGTAGATTTTTGTTACCTCACCTTTTGTTGGTGCATAGTGTGTCATTCTTATTCTGCACGTGAAATTTTCTCTTTTTGTCTCTTTTTTTTCACTATATACATCTCACTTTACTCCGTGAAAACTTTCTAAGTGTTAGGAGGTCGACTACCCCTGTAGAGTTTCAGTTGACTCCCATTGATCAATCCTTTGAGTTATGTACCTCCTAAGTCTTTAAATTGTAAAAACCCCCCATCTATGACAATATTTACTTCATATGGTCCCAACCAATGTATTCTGAACTTTCCTGGGTGTTGAATAAATTTACAGTCATACAACAAGACTCGGTCTCCCTCCTTGAAACTCTTCCTTTTAATATGTCTGTCATGCCAAGATTTGTCCCTTTCTTTTTGTACCTCTTGTTGAAATCCTACTAGGATCCTATATTCTTCCATCTCCATCAGATGAATTAGTCGTTCTTTGATTGCACATCATTCTATCATGTTGGTGATTGCTACTATGCACAGACTAGGTACCAAAACTTCTAATGGAACCACTGCTTCTTGTCCATACACCAACCTGAATGGTGTCTTCCATGTAAACATTTTGCATGTAGTCCTGTATTCCCACAATACCGTTAGTATCTTAAAATACCAATCGTCCTCATTGACATTGCATATATTTTTCAATGAATTATCTAGAATCTTATTAAAGGATTCCACTATACCATTTGCTTGAGGGTGATATGGTGTACTATTTTGATGGTAGACTTCAAAATCCTCAATCATAGCCTTGATAGTATTTTTAATGAAGTGATTTTCTTGGTCACTCATCAAAATTCTTGGGCATCCAAATCTAGTGATCACTTGCTGAAACAAGAAGTGTGTTTTGTCCCTGCGTTGCAAGGTTTGATAGGTGCTACTTATTCCCATCTTGTTAAGTATTATTTCACACTAATAATATACCTTGCTCCTAACCTCTTTGATGGTGGGTTAATAGGTCCCAAGAAATATATTGCCCATTTTTTCGAATACTTGCAAGGTTACTTTTGGTCTCATGGGCATATCGTCTTGTCTATTAGGTTTTCAACCCTATGACTTACATCACATATCTGGCAGTATTAATTTTCATCTCCGTGACTGGTCGACCACCAAAGTCCTACACACAATACCTTCTATGCAGTATCTTTTCCTGCATAATTTCCTCCTACTATCCCCTCACGGGACTCTGCTAAAATCCTAGGTCTTTCATGGTCTAGTACATATCTTCTCAATATGTTGTCTACACCCATCTTGTATAAGTGTCTTGCAATCAATTGATAGTCTGCAGCTCTAACTACCATATTTTTCTTCTGTGTAGTGTTGAATTCTTGGGGCACGGTCCCTGTACTCAAGTATTGAATGATGTCAGAAAAATATTCATCAAATACTTGTACTGAAAATAACCATGCATTGAGGAATTTGTCATCTAAGTTCGTAGTTTCCTCTCCATTAGTGATCCTTGATAGGTGATTAGGTGCTGCGTTCAACTTCCCTGGTTTGAATATCAATTTAAAGTCAAATTCCTGGAACAACAGTAACCATCTACAAATTCCCCCCCCCAACACTAGCTTATTGACTAGGTTTTTTGTGACGTCCCCAACCACCCAACAGTCCAGACAATGCCACAGTGGAAACAAATTTCTTCTCTGATACCATTTTGTGACACCCCCGACCACCCAAGTTGGGCCATGCTACTCCAAATAATGCTATGATATCTATCTATCTAT
>JASDQU010196840.1:2169-12803 GCA_032191745.1 Picea mariana | reverse complement strand
GGCCGATCTCAGAAATCATTGTAAGTTGGTTCATATTGAGATTAATGAAAAAGATACTTTTTTCGTCCCAAATACATGAGTCTCATCTAGGTTATTTGATTTGTGTTTAATCTCTAACCCTCTAGTAGATCATTAGCATGCATGCGTAGTTTTGTCTTGATTGCAGGAAAGCTTTGTGGAAGGAGCAGCAACAGCAAGGGGATAAAGGCTCAATGGAGGATCTACTTCAACCGTCGATAAAAAGGTTAGTTGATTCTTCCCATGTGTGCATGAGAAAAGGGGTTGAGATTTTGGGTAGAAGGTTAAAAGTTATGTCTTAAGGGTCATGATCTGCGTACAAGTTTAAACCCCTAGCTTGTTAGTTCGTAGGGTAGAATACCCCACAACACTTATTCTCTTTGCACTAATCATAGTGGNATTTGATTTGTGTTTAATCTCTAACCCTCTAGTAGATCATTAGCATGCATGCGTAGTTTTGTCTTGATTGCAGGAAAGCTTTGTGGAAGGAGCAGCAGCAGCAAGGGGATAAAGGCTCAATGGAGGATCTACTTCAACCGTCGAAAAAAAGGTTAGTTGATTCTTCCCATGTGTGCATGAGAAAATGGGTTGATATTTCGGGTAGAAGGTTAAAAGTTATGTCTTAAGGGTCATGATCTGCGTACAAGTTTAAATCCCTAGCTTGTTAGTTTGTAGGGTAGAATACCCCACAACACTTATTCTCTTTGCACTAATCATAGTGGTACCAATAACTAGTAACCCTTTTTGTGCAATCCCACTTTTCTCCCTATCCCATCCCCATGTCCCACACTCACAACTAAGATTGGGAACAACATCTCACTACCTTGGACAAAGCTCATGACCAAACCCAGATTCATATTTCTTCAATTACTTCCAGTATTGGTAACCTCAACTCTTGGATTTCTCCACTCAAATCACTTCCCACATCCATCACTGAATTAACCACCATGTGTCAGCAATGCCAGAACATAGTGAAAAATTTGACCGCCTTGTTTAAGTCCACCCCAGATCTCTTCTCTTATTCCACACCTCATAACCCTGAAGGTTTGAAATCATCCCAATCCACATCTTTTCCTTCCAACCACTTTCAGCGCGACCTATGTCCCACTTGCATGGAGGTGAAAATATTTGATGGCACAGATCCTAGAGGTTGTGTCACTCAAATGGAACACTATTTCTCTTTGTATGAAATTACTGATGATTTTTCCAAACTCAGGTATGGTGTTCTCCATCTAGATCTAGAACATTGGAAATGGTGGTAATGGAGAAAAAATGCCCACCAAGGCTATGTGTCTTGGACATAATTTGTTGTTGAGATTTATGAATTATTTGACACTAACACACACCATTTAGGATGTTTGACCAAGTTGAAACAATTTGGCAAAATGGAAGACTTTATCGTTGCTTTTGAGTGCTTGGATTTCTACACGGAGAGCATATCTGATGCTTTTTATCTAGAAATGATTTATCAGTGGCCTCAAGGATGATATTCATTCCCATGTCCTCATGGATCACCCTTAGAGTTGGGTGGAAGCTACTAAAATAGATAAGGATGCACAACAGGTTGTCTCTTCTCAAACTAGAAAACCATCCTTTCTTCTCATCCCTAAAACCACCACTCTAGCCCCTCCCCCTCTTTCCACTCCACTGAAGATCTATAAATTGACCCAAGCAGAAATGGATGAATGAAAACTCAAGGGCATTTTTTATAATTATAATGAAAAATACTTTATGGGGCACACGTGTTTCAGAAGAAGTGGTCTAGGGCCCCCCTGTGGTCGAGTTACCAGAGCCAATTGATCTTACTCTGCCCTCAGACCCCCCATAAGTTGAACCAGTCATTTCAATCAATTCTCTCACTGGCTTCTCTAATCCCTAAAACCTCAAGCTAATTGTCTACATTAATCATCGGAAGGTCATCATCCTCATTTATAGTGGCAACACCCATAATTTTATTCATCACCACATTTCCCAAGAAACTAATTGCTATATATGTGTCGTCAAAAACTTTAAAATCATGATTTCCAATGAAGGTTCCATGAAATGTTGGGGGCATTGTAAAAGTGTGCATCTCCAAATTGGTCAGTACGACATAAAATATCATATGTTTTCTATCGACATGGGTGGTTGTGACATTGTGCTTGGTGCATAATGGTTACGGACTGTTGGTCCCATCCTCATAGATTTTAAGGAATTAACCATGCAATTCAGTGAGGAGGGCCAACAACATAAGTTCCAAGGAATGACCATTATCTCCTCTTAAATTATTATTTCCCATCACATGGAAAATCTCCTTAAGAAAGGTCATTCTGGCATTATTTCATAACTCCATTCCATTCATGCCACAGAGACACCCTTTGTGCATATTGACCTCCAAGCCATTCTCTCCAAACATCAAGCTATTTTTTACACTCTCCAAGGACTTCCCCCTTCCCATGGTTTTCTTAATCATTCCATTCCCCTAGTACCCGACAACCTTCCTCCCAATGTTCACCTTTATCGTCATCCATTTGCATAGAAAAATGAAATTAAGAAAAAATTTCAGGAATTGCTCATCGCGAGTGTTATCCATCTTAGTACCATCCACTACTCTTATCTTGTGGTAATGGTACTTAATAAAGAATTATCTTGGCATATGTGTCCTGACTTTTGCGCCCTCAACAACCTCACCAACAAAGATAAATTTCCCATCCCTAATATTGAGGATCTCTTGGATGAATTAAGAGGTGCCCAATTCTTTACTAAACTTGATCTTCGTTCTTGCTACCACCAGATACATATGAAAGAAGAAGACATTTCTAAGACTTCTTTTCGAACTCATGAGGGACACTATGAGTTCTTGGTCATGCCCTTTAGCTTGTGCAATGCTCCCTCCACTTTCCATATCCTCATGAATCATGTCATTCATCCTTTTCTCCATCAATTTTTTCTTAGTTCTCTTTGATGATATTATCATCTATAGTAAAACATGGACATTCCATCTTTCCCATGTGGATCAAGCTCTTCATATACTCTCTCAACACCAACTTTTCCTCAAACAATCTAAATATTCTTTTGGAGCCTCGAAAGTGGAATACTTGGGTCATATTGTTGGAAAGGATGGTGTCAAGATGGATCCTAAAACATTGAAGCTATGCAGGATCGACCTCATCCCAGGAATCTCAATATCTTGTGTAGTTTTCTCGGTTTAACCAACTATTATCACAAGTTTTTTAAGAATTATGGAAAAATTGTGGTGCCTCTTACTGCTCTCCTTAAAAATAATTCTTTAATTTGGAATCGAACAATTGATCACTCCTTCCAAGTCTTGAAAGAGGATATGTGTATTATTCCTATCCTGGCCCTTCCTGACTTCAGAAAGACCTTTGTCCCATAATGTGATGCTTTAGGGAAAGGAACTGGCGTAGTCCTTATGAAATATGGTTGGCCTTTGGCCTTCACTATAAAACAACTATCAGAGTGCCATTTTGGAAAATAAATCTATGAAAAGGAAATCATGGCCATTCTACATGTTTTCGATCTCTCGCATCCTTATCTATTATGGAAATGCTACCAAATTAAGATAGATCATCAGAGCCTCAAGTGTCTTTTGGAGCAACGAATTTCATCCCCTAAGAAACAAAAATGGGTGACCAAGATATTAGGATATGATTATGAGATCATTTACGAGAAAGGAAAAGACAATATGGTTGCATATGTTATTTTGAGGAAATATGAAGATGAATGATCCCTCTTTTATCTATCCTTCATTGTACCATATTGGCTCCAAGTTGTTCTCCAGGAATGGCTAGAAGATCCCAAATTTTCACATTTGATCCAACAATTGCAAAATAATTCTCTAGTTTCTTCAGAGTACTCTTGGCACAATGAAGAGCTTTGCTACAAATTCCATCTGTATTTAAGAAAATAGTCACAACTTAAATACACGGTGTTTTCCGATCTTCATGATACACCCACAGTTGGGCCTTCTGGGTTTACCAAAACCTATGACATGGTCAAACGTTCTTTTTTTTTCTGGGATGGTATGAAGCAGGAATTCCTCACATTTGTGGTGAAATGTGATGTCTGTCAACGTAACAAGGGAGAAATAGTTAAAGCCACGGCAACACTACAACCACTTCCAATTCCACCTGCTATTTGGAGGGATATTTCTATGGATTTCATTGTTGTCTTACCTAAATCAAGCAATAAATATATCATCATGGTGGTCATTGATCGTATTTCCAAATATGATCATTTCTCTGCTCTTCAACACCCATTCACTACATCCACAGTGGCTCAATGATTCATGAATCACATCTTCAAGATTCATGGCATGCCTCATTCCATTGTCTCTGACCAAGATCCCACTTTCACCAGTATTTTTTGGCAAGAATTGTTCTAGCTATAGGGAACCCAATTGCATCTCAGCATAACATATCATCCCACACTGATGTTCAAACTGAAGTTGTAAAAATGTGTTTGGAAACATATTTGAGGTGTTTTTCATCTGAAAGGTAAAATCAGTGGGCTCAATGGTTACCCCTCGTTGAATGGTGGTACAACACTTCTTACCATATAGCTACTTGCATGACTCCTTTTGAAGAAGCATATGGAAACAATCCTCCTTTAGTTCTCTCATACATTCTCAGTGTCTTGAAGGTCCAGGTGGTTGACCAAATATTATAGTTCAAGAGGGTATTTTCCAAACCCTCCAAGAGAAATTGGTCATGGATAAAAATCACATGAAGAATCAAGCAGATCAAGGTCACTCAAAACATCAAATTGTTGAAGGGGACCAAGTGTTTCTTCAACTGCAACCTTATAAGAAGACTTCACTCAAGGCTGAACATTTTTAGAATATGGTGCCCAAATTTTGTGGTCCTTATACAGTTCTTAATCATGTGGGACAAGTGGCCTATTAGTTATATTTTCCCATTCATTCTAAGCTCCATCATGTTTTCCATGTCTCCTTCTTAAAGAAGGTGATTAGAAGTAAGTGTTAAACTCAAAACAATCTTCCCGAGTTGGATGAAGAAGGCTTAATCTAGTTGCATCCACAAGCAGTCTTGGACCATCATGAGCGTCGTCTCTATCAGTACACCATTAAGGAAGTGTTAGTACAGTGTAAATATACAACTCAAGCAGATGCCACCTAGGAKCCAGCTACCATTCTGTAGCAATTTCCTCATCTCAAGCATTAAGGACAAGGTTGGTTTTTAAGGGGGAGGGCATGTTAGCTACCTAACCTCCCTAACCTGTCACGTAAGTAGAATAATATATTTTCCATGTAATAAAGGCCAATATTAATAAGGCCTAGTAATAATGAAGAATAAGTCAAATGTAAGAAGACCTAATAGAATATTTCTCTTTTAGAAGACATTCCTCTAGATTGTTCTTTTGGTAGATAGATTTAGTATAAATACAAGTAGAGGGAATGATAATTTTTTGTCTTGAGAATTATTGTAATAGAGCGATGCTTTGTTGGAGGTTTCCCCCTCGAAGAGGCAAGCGAACATTGTTTCATATCAATAAAGGTATTATTTTGGTGTTTTAGTTTCATATATTGTGTTTTTCCACTATTATTCTCAACAATATTTATGTTTTCGGCTATTATAATACATTTGGTACCTTACAATCAGTGTTTTCCTTCATGGAAGGCTCTATCAAGCTTCTACAATTTCAATCTATATGACAATAATTGTGGAATTTGTAACATTTAATATTAGAAAGAGACACATAACCATATATTTCTTTCTTGAGAGTTAGAAACATGTTCATGTCACATGTCATTTGCTTTGAACAAAGTCTCTGAATATACAAATCACTTTTTATGTGTTGGGCTTGTAGAGAAAGAAAGCATTGATTCTTCTTTGATTCCTTGGGTGGAATAGTCAATCTACAATTCTTCGCTATGTGTCCAAAATTGTTGCACTTGTAGCATTCTACTTCAATGCTCAATGAACCAAAACTATTTTGATTGATGTTGTATGCCTCATAATATTTTCTAGGATAACTATTATTTAAGTATCTTGCATAGTTTCTTTGGTTCTTGGCATAGGCTCTGTAGTTTACAGCTTTATGTCCAAAGTTAACACAATTAAAACATTGATCATAAAATAAACTTTGATAGCTGGGAGTAGATGATATTCTTTGTGATGCACTCCTTTTGAATTCATCTTCTTTATTTCTAGAATGTTATTCTTTGGGGGCATGCATTGTTCCTTCTTGACGAAATCTTTTACAATCTCTTCATAGCTATTTTTTCCTACTTCTTGTTCTACTGTATTGGAGATCGATCCTTTCTCATTTTGTACTTGATTGTATCCTAGTCCGGATCTATCATTGGGTGGTCTTTGACTGCTGATTATTTGATCCAATATTCTAGTGCTCTTTTGTTGCATATCTTTTTTCTAAAGATCTTTCCTTAAAGAGACTATTTTTACTTCCAAGCTTCCAATCGTTTTCTCCTTTTCTTCTAAATGACTTCTAAGTATTTCCTCAATTATTTTGTCTTCTTCTATTTGAATTTTTATACTCATGATCATCTACTTGATTTCTTCAAAGTTGGAACTATGAGATCCCTCTTTCATTTTTAACTATGCCTTGAGTGACTTGTTTTCCTTTCTTCCCTTCCTAAGTTCTTCTAATGCATTGATTAGCTCTTCTCTAATATTGAATTCTTCTTCTTTGAAATCATCTTCTACTTCCATGAAGAGTACTCTTTTTAAATCATTGTAAATATCATTATCCTCCTCGTCTGATGAGGAACTTTCCTCCTTTGAGTAGAAACTTTTCTTGAAGAATTTCCTTTTCTTTCTTCTCTTGTTTCCCTTTTGATATTTATTTTCCCTTTTAGAAGCTTCTTCTTCATCACTATATTTATTTTTATGAGGATATTTAGAAGAAAAATGACCAATACCATCACAATTAAAAGATTTCAATGGAAGCATACCTTTATACTGTCTTAATCCTTTCTTTAATTTCCTTATGAAGTTAGCCATCTTTTCATCTTTGTCTGAATCATATAATAGGGTAATGGGGATGTCAATTTTGGTTCTCAACAATCATATTTCACCACACGTTTCTACATGTGTTGATCTAGACTACCACTTTTGTCAATATTAGGAGATATTAATCTTTGCTCTACCACTTCTATTATGGATTCTTTATTATTGATTAATCGATTATGAAAGGACTCTTCAAACAAGTTCATCATAGAATGTTCTTGAATAGGCGGGAACATAATTATGTCCATCAAGAAATCGAAAATTATAATAATATTGATAGGTCACTTTCCATGCATGACTTCCTCTCTAATCATCCATTTGTACCAAAGAGGGATCCCTTTCTAATTAAGAGAGGTCACTTTTATCCATTATATTTTTGTTGGCTTATAAAACATTAAAAGACACATAACTTTGTAATAAATTTTGGGCATAGATTAGGCCTTAAAACTATAGGGCACAAAAAAATCCCATTGAGCATAATGTTAACTTTTGGGTACAAATGATGCCATAAATCCTCTAGTGAGTATAAACTTAGACCCAAAAATTGTAAATTAGATTTGTTTTTATATAATAAATGAAATTTGGAATTATGTATAACATTCTTGTCCATGTATAGTGATATGGACACCAAGTCATAGGACATGACATGTGTAGTCAATACAAAGAAACATGAGTACTAGGAAATGAAATATGCAAAAGAAAATCTCCTTAAAAAATATGCTAGCAAAGAAAAAGAATGATGGGCTCAATAATGTGGGTTGGCCTACCCTAGTGGAAATCATTGATTTTGGACATGCAATGGTGTTATTGAGTCTCTAAATTAATGACTCGTGAAGAACATAAATATTTGTTGAAAAACAAAATACATAATATCAATTTTCAATTTAAGCTGAAAACACATAATACATCAACATTCATATTAGATTCTAGACATAAAATCCATTTCAAAATTATATTAAAAATACATAAAAACAATTTTTAAAGTACGCTCAAAACACAAGAAATTAGCGTATCACAAAAACCTACCAAATTGGTTGAAATTTGACAGAATAAAGTTTCCTAGATAATTTTGTACTCACTTTAGCTTTTCCATGTAATCTTGAAATAGAACACCTTGTAAATAAAATCCTAGCTAATTTGTTAACTTTAATCATCACGACAACTTATATGCTACTAATTTCTAACATGCTTAAAGATCAAATGTAGAGATGATTTCAAAAATGTTTGCAATATAGAATTAAGAACTCGATCAAAGTGTGAAGCACACTTATCCTACTACACTTGGAATACAATCAATTTTCACAAATTATGTGGAACCCAACCATCCCCATCAATACAAAATATAGCTACAAAAAAACTATTTCTTTGAAGCACTACCTAACGTAGTTGGCTCAACAATATCTACCTCAACGCGTGTGACAACTTCAATGGATACTTGTAGATCATCCACATTAGAATATTCTAATCATGGATCTCCCCATTTTCTAGCATGGAATCCAATCAAAGTGAATCATCTATATAAGAGAAAGATAATAAGCTACCTCTTACAAAGCATTAAAATGAAATCTAGCACAATTTTCGATTGTACAAAATGTCCACATAATATTAGTGATCCTTTTTATCTAATCATGATTCAAAGATTGCATATCCATTCATGTTCACCTATTAAATGTAGAAACATGCAACTCAACATATTCTTTCAAGTTTTCTTCGCATGCTCGACATTTAATGGTTTGTTTGTGACCAATACTACTTGAGGTCTCACATTATTGTGTGATCAAAGACTAAATTTCATTAAGAAAATATTAATATAGCTGGAATCCTAGAGGCTACATGTAATGTTATTTTAGTCTTGGAATCAAAAGTATAATTGCATTAGAGGAATGTTGGTCTCATGCCAATATCTCTCCCACAATGAATGCATAGGAACATGTTACTTAGTGCATGGACCTTTTTTCTCTTCACTTAGCTATGTAGAGATCATACCAATAAGTGTTTTCAAATAAAATATAAAATAACGATAGTGGACTCTAAAAAGAGAAGATGCTTAAGTCATGACAGAAAGTGAAAAGAAAATAAAAACATATTTCTTTGAACCAACAATATATATAAAGAAAACAATAAAAATTATGGAAAACACATTGAATTCCTAGAGCATAACCAAATCCATATATTAATCCTAATATAATATTTTTCTCAAATAAACATGATAAAATATGAACAAAAGTCATTTTTACTCAAAAAATAAGGTCTTTAACTTTAACCCAAACCCTTGAATCGATTGAAATCGGATGAAACCAATCAAGCTACAACAAAGAGTTTGGTTAACCATCAAATGAGAACTAGAAGCATTCAAGGGACTACCACAAATTTTAGATAAAATAAACCTAAACTTCTAAACTTGACAAAATGCTCCAAATGCAAGTAGCAAACAAACCATTAAAATTTTCACAGATATTAGAACTAGACATTGTAATGCCCATCCAATTTAAACCCAATTTAAATTCAAGAAGAATCATTTTTATTTTTTAATAAGGCCGAAACAATAGACTATCAATTATTAAATACATATAATGACACAAAAATCAATGTTGAAATTAAAGAGTTATTGTTCACCGAATGTCATTGATTTTCCTCTTAGAGAATATCTCAAGCAATAATCCATCGATGTTGTGTCTCTTCATCAAACATTTGTTACTCCTCTCCAAGCTTTCCAAACCACTAAAGGACTCACCGGATACCTCCTTTATAATGCGATGGTTACTCTTCTTCCCCTATGCCCCCCGAGCGACAATGGGGATATACAGATCCAACCACAAAAGCTAGTTGCAAAGTTCCCACTCACAAGTGAGAGGATCTGTTGGCACAGAGGAAGACCAAGGGTTCAATGCTACAATGATGCACCAACAAGACCCTAACTACTAGCCCCTTCAGCAACACCTGCGAAGCAAATGAAGTCTCACCCGAGGTAGAGGCAGGGGTGGTTGCAGGACTCAGGTGTCTGCAACCTTAGCTGGGACACAGATCTGTGATTATAATACTTAATAGAGCACTTAGCACCGTTAGTTCGTCATTATTTACCCAATATCTAATTCACAGGTAAAATAGAGCATCGCAACATTCATCCTGATCTAATGCATTTAAGCACTTAGCATAAAGAAATGGATCATATCTGGTAGATTCAAGCACTAAGCACATTCACCTATATCAGATATAGCATCCAGATTCATCATAAGCGCAAAGCATAAACAGATCTATCTATCTATCTATATCAACCACTTAGAAAATAACACATAAATGCACCAACACATCGCACAAAGAAGAATAACACAGTATTTACGTGGTTCACCCCCACCCTGGGGATACGTCCACCAACTCTTCTTCTTTATTAGCTTCGATCAGTCATCTACATGCACAGAGCCACAAATAACCTACTCTGCATAGGATAGAATATCTATGCGCACCTCGCTAGATCCTCCTTACCTGAGCTAGGTCTAGCACAAATCCTTTCACAGTCTGTTACAACCACTTGCACTTAGCTCTACAAATTTCTCGCAATATGCACAGAGCATCTACAAACCATACTTGCACTTAGCACTTAGCTTATCAGCCTTACATCACATAGAT
>JASDQU010196838.1:0-17862 GCA_032191745.1 Picea mariana | reverse complement strand
TTGGTCATGCCCTTTGGCTTGTGTAATGCCCCCTCCACCTTCTAAAGCCTCATGAATCATGTCTTCCATCCTTTTCTCTGCCATTTTGTCTAGTTTTCTTTGATGATATCCTCATCTATAGAAAAACCTGGACAAACCATCTTGCTCATGTGGATCGAGTTCTCCATCTACTTTCTCAGCACCAACTTTTCCTGAAACGGTCTAAATGTGATTTTGGCGCCTCAAAAGTAGAATACTTGGGTCATCTCATTGGAAAAGATGGCATCAGGGGTGCATCCTAAAAAGATTGAAGCTATGCAAGACTAGCCTAACCCAAAGACTCTTAATAGCTTGTGTGGGTTTTTAGGCTTAACAGGGTATTATCACAAGTTTGTTAAGAATTATGGGAAGATTGCAGCACCTCTCACTGCTCTCCTCAAAAAGAACTCTTTCACTTGGACTCCAACCACTGCTCAAGCTTTTCAAACCTTGAAGATGTCCATGTGCACCACTCTAGTCCTTGCCCTTCCCGATTTCACAAAGACTCTTTTGTTGGAATGTGATGCCTCAAGGAAAGGAATTGGTGTTGTCCTTATGCAAGAGGGACTACCTTTGGCCTTTACCAGCAAGCAACTATCTAAAAGAAATATGGGAAAATCCATATATGAAAAGGAAATGTTGGCTATTCTACATGTCGTGGATCTGTGGCGTCCTTATATATTGGGGCAATGGTTCCAAATTAAGATAGACCATCAGAGCCTCAAGTATTTTTTGGAACAATGCATTTCCTCCCTAGAAAAACAAAAATGGGTGACTAAACTCTTTGGATATGATTATGAGATCATTTATAAGAAAGGAAAAGACAATGTGGTTGCAGATGCACTTTCTCAAAAATATGAAGATGAAGGATCCCTTTTTGTCTTTCATTCATTGTACCATATTGGCTCCAAAATGTTCTCTAGGAATGGCTACAAGATCCCAAAATTTTGCAGTTGATCCAGGAATTGTAGTCCAATGCTCTAGCTTCCCCAGGGTACTCTTGTCTCCATGAGGAACCTTGATACAAAGGTCGTTTGTATTTAAGTAAACAATCAAAGCTTAAATCCATAGTACTTTCTGAGCTTCATACTACACCCAGAGCAGGGCACTCTGGGTTCACCAAAACCTATGACAGGGTCAAACGTTCCTTTTTCTCGGATGGTATGTGTTGAAGCTAGGTTTGAAAATTTTCACCTTTAAAACTAAAATTTTTCTCTTTCGAGATTCGGCTTTTCATAAGGTATAATCCTCACTATTAGTCCCAAAGACCGGTACTGAACTCCCGAAATGATTTCATTTCTTCATTATAATTAAAGACAGAAAGCTCAAGTGTTATTAAAGTCTAGATGCATGCTCTATAAAGTGTTTCAAATTGTGATAATTTAAAACCCTAAAGGATTTAATTAACCATATTTTAATCTTTCGGGATTTGGGGTTTACTCATAACAACACCTTTTTAATACATTTTGAATCGAGAAATCCCGATTCTCAATTTCTCGAAGGAAATGAAAGTTAGTCCTAATCTTGATTAATTAATTTAAAATTAATCCCATCATGATTTTGGGATTCGGGGTTTAGTGGTGACATACCTCCTGTAACCACGATCCTCGAAACCCTGAAACGCGAAGTCCTGACTCAATATCGAAGTTAAGGCTTAAAACTAATCTCATCGCGATTTCAACATTCGGGGTTTAGTGGTGACATACCTCATGTAAACACAATCCCTGAAACCCTGAAATGCAAAGTCACAACTCAATACTGAAGGATCCCCGAAACCCCGAAGCACAAAGTTGTGACTCAATACCTAAATTTAAAGAGAACTAACTTCATTTTAAAAATACATTTAATGGTAATTAAACTTCTTAGGTACTTTCTTTTCGGCCTCTGTCAAAAGAAATTTTTTGAATGTTGGTTTTAGAATTGCCGAAATATGGCCACATTAATAACGGATAGATCATGATTTCTGTGACACAAATGCGTATCTTAGAAATATTCTCTGCATTAAACGTATTAAATTCTTGACAACTACATCAGTACTTTCACCATAAAATGAGTTAAAATAAAATTAGAGGTTTGTGTTTTGAAACTTATTCTTTCTTTTTCTATCAGAAGTAAGGTAATATAGCTGAGCTTTCACACCTCTCTTTTGTGACAGGTTTTCATTCCAATACAGAGTCATGGCACCAAAGAAGGGACCCAAGAAGAGTGAATATACAATCGAGAGTTCCATCCTAGAGGGAGATGTCATATCACACACCACACTGCATGCTATCGACTCAATTAATTCATGGAGACAAATTTATGAAAATCTGGACTGCGAGATAAAAAATTCCCCTAACGACTCTGAGAATCACCTTCGGGACATAGCAGAATCAAAACTTCACAAAATTGCAACAAACCCACGGCTCATGGCGTACAACGACATGATCAGTTGGGCTTTGGACAAGGTTGATATTCCAACGAGAAGTATTTTAAATGATCAAGGGGCCATTATCGGCTCATTCAGACCCGAACATATCCAGGTTATGTACAAACTCTCACCCAATCCTAATTCCATTTACAATGCCAATTTTATAGCAGAATTCTAGAGAAAGGAATGCACTGAGGCAGACCAAACTTACCCTGATTTAATCAAAGGTTGGTGGAGATGTCCATCAAAATTTATGGCCGATACCCACGGAATTTATGCCACAGCTTCTTTGAATGAGTACATGGTGATACCCATTTCATGGTGATACCCATGCATAAAATGTTTTTCAGCTCTAACCCTCCGCACATTTCTGAAGCAGTTTCAAATAACCTCAATAAAATAGCATATTGGTTCATTGAAGAAAGCTTCTCCTACACCAAGGTTTATGGGTGCTCAATCCCCCCTCATGCGCTTCCAAAATTCCTTCCTGATAGACTAGTGTGTAGGGAAGTAGCACACCAAATAGTAAAAGGCGGTATTGGAATAGAGCTAAAGGCAACTCAAAAGAAGTCTTGGCCAATATTCCCTGTGCACATCAGGAAATTTCCATTACTAAATTTGAGACATTCTAGGGTGGAAGCAGAGGCACTCGAAGAAGTTAAATTGTTAAATATTTAGTACAAAAGGGATGACCCTTATCAATTAGTGAACAAACACTTGATACACTGCAATATGAAAGCCTATGAACATGAGGAGTCCCGTTGGGACGACATGCTCAAAGGGACCAAGTCTTATAAAGAAGTGTTGGAAAGAGTACAGACATTGTCGTCCGACCTGCAAGTCATACTTCGAATGTTTCAGAAGAATTGACAAAGTGGTATTCCCCAGGTACTTCAAGGAGAATAAATTACCCTCCCCTAGGAGAAAGAAAGCGTTCCACTAGGTTTCGAGTAGGAAGCACAAAAGAAGGGAAATCCCAAAAAATCCCTACAGGATATGGAAAGGCCTCCACCAAGAAAAAATACTGAAGAAGAGAAAAGGTCAAGTAGACCTCCCAAGACCGGTAAGCCTACTCCCACTTCATCACCAGGGGTTGATGTCAACACGCCTAAGGCAACAGGAGGGAAAGGATCTATGGATCTAGGGAGTCCCATAGCTTCCTTAACCCCCTTACAATACACGTTTGGACTCCCACAGACGGGAGTTCTATTTGTTGATGACCTTACCTCCATTCCCATAGATGAGATTCCTCCTTCTGATTATTTTTTTAGTAGAAAAAGGAAGGCCATCCTGAAATAGGATATGCATAAGAGGGAGGGGAACATGGTTAAAAAAAATAAAGTCTTGATAGATGGACAAAACTTGGAGGAAGAATATTTCTCTACAGAGATAGCAGGTTCCATGGGAGCCATGGTAACAACAAACTTTTTTACCATGGGAAAATTGATAACCAGGATAAAGAAGAGTGATAAAATCATAGCACAATTACGAGAGAAATTAAAGAATGTTGAGGAAAGCATTAGAGAAGAAATGAGTAAAATCTTGGAGAAGACAAGGACCGCTGAAAGGTTAGAGGTTCAATCACTGAAAACGAGTTTGGATGAAATGAGCCAAGAAATACAAACAAGTCAGGTATAGATTACTCAGCAAAAGGAGCACGCAGAACAGTTGCAGGCTAGACTAATATCAATGGAAGATCAGATTATAGACCTAAAAGATTTACAGGCCTAGTCATTGGAAGTGCTTTCAAAAATAGAAATTGAACAGCAGAAATTGGTTTCTAAGATAGAAATTTTTCAGAATTACTTTCAAGGAGTAGATAATGCCTTTGATAATATTATCCTGAGGGAAAAATAGGCCAGGGAAATGAGGATTAATCTCCAAAAGGCAATTATATATTTGACAGGTGAAGAGGTACCCAAAACTACGAAAGTATCGGCTATGGAGCAAATAAGAGGCGACATCATGCTCAAGCTATGGGAGACCAACATAACTGAAAGCAAAAGAATAGCCAAAGAAATCAGAGATGACTGTGAAGAATTTTTTGATCTTTTAGACAAAGGGTCATTAAATATTGGAAAAGGTAATTGTACAGGACTTTTGGGATAGATCAATATTGTAAGACATCAATTAAATTTTAGGGAAAACTTGAGTGAAATCCAAATGGAAATTTCACAACTAAGAAAACTTGATGTCACCCTAATGGATAGGTTGTTAGTTGAGCCTAACTTAAATATGCAGTTAGTAAAGTTTACAGATAAAGGAGTTGATGACCGTCTTTCCAATATTCAGAGAAAGGTTTATCTGTTCGAGGCAAGAGATTTTCCAAAACCCCCCAGAAATTTTACACAGTTCCTGGAGAGATGCATTAAATGTATTGAATCAAAAGAAGGAGAGTCATCAGCAAAGTAAAAGTATTATTTGGAAGAGATTTACTTCAAAGAAAATGGAAAAATGGAGAATCTCATGAAAATGGTTTTGGATCTATTTTTTAACAAATAGTTAGTCTCTAAGAATTAGGAAATCACCAACCGTCCTAAGATTGGTGGTTTTGTATAAATGTAATTTTTCAAGACTAAGAAGAGGTTTTTTTCTGGATGAATGGTAAAAAAGAAAAACTTTATTTTTCCTGAATTAATATTATATAGATTGAAGATTCCAGCTCTGGTCAAGCCTGAGTTATGTGTTTCTCTGTCATTCAATTTTTATTTCATACTTTCGTTTGAAGTGTTTCATGTGGTAACTTCTATTATAGTGATTGAACAATTAGATTATCTAAGCATTTGTAGTTTTTCCTCTGTATCAACTTTCAGTGGATATAAGACCTATGAATGTTTTAGGACTCTGAAATTGTATGCTTCTGCAAAGTTATCATCCCCTTTTTCTTGTATTAACTTAAAATGAGATTCTTCTTAAATTGATGCCTCATTTTTGTTATACAACTACATGTTTCCTTTTTCTTCATTCTATACACTGTCTCCTTTAAATTTGACTCAGATACTAAAAAAGGACTTTATTTTTGTTATACTATTGATTCATAATTTGAAAGTTCTATTTTTATAAATTCGAACCAGAAATTTGCGACCCTTGAAAATATCCTTGATTTACAAAAAAAGAAACCCGTAGCTTTCATGATTGTTCCAGTTACCAGATAGCCCAATATAGAACCTGGTCTATCAGATCAAATGAGCATTGCGTTAAACCTATTCAATACCATCTTACAAACAACAAATACACGAGTAGAACATGAAAGATTGTGGGCTACAATTTAAAGGGATATTAGCATTCAAGAACAACGGGAAGCTAGACAGAGACAGTTAAGGAACCAACTGTGATCTTGGTTTCCTTTAAACTAGTTCTTTTTACCCATTAATTATCTCTACCTTTTTGGATGCCTTGACAGTATACTTTAGAGCTTTAAAGTATAAACTCAGGAACAACATCTTTTTGGTGTTGTTGCCGGGGACCAAAGAAACAAATCTTTTCTCTAGGAAGAACGACATTGACACTTTCTTTATTTGATAGTGAACAAAGATCGAAAAACCTTCTAAGGATACTTTTATCTTTCACTTGGCAACTCCACATTTTTTAAACTGGCTTCTAGCCGAAAGAGCACCAGAAAGAACCCGAATGACAAGAAGACTTCGCCAGTTTCTGATCCAGAAAAGATTTTAAAATCAAGAAGATCTCTTAGACAAATCATTTCACCGACACATTTCATCTGTCAACAAAATTATTCATATTGGAATGTCAGAGGAACACTTGAGAGATCCCTCTCCCTCCCTTTGTCGATCGATATGTGCTCTTTTCCTAAAGTCCACACTCCTACTACTAAACGCTTCAACGAATGTCCTGTGTATCCTGATTTAACCCTCGTCAATTCTCCGATATGTTCGTCTTAAAAGCCTGGAGAAACAAGTTCTCTTCACCTTGGGCCTTCTTTTTCCAGTTTCCTATGCCTTGACGATTAGTTGCCCACAACCTTTATGTCACATTCAAGTACAACCCAAGTTTCAATCTCATATCTATCAATGGTTGCACATGGAGGTGCGGGGGCTAGAAGCGGTGCTATAGGTGGTGTCGTAGGCGGCCAAGTACCGCTTCCTGGAATTTTTGCTAAGGTGGCTACCAGATATGCACCTCTTGTCCTTCTGGTTCCCCTACATGACCTTCCAGAAAATTACATGAAAAATATCCCAAAATTTATAGGGGAAGGCGATTTAACTGCACAAGAGCACATCAATTTCTTTGACCAATTTGTCGATATCCTAGGCCTCGAATGCAAAGATGTCTACTCTAGACTATTAGTACAAACGTTCGAAGGGTAGGTCAGAACCTAGTTCCGAGGCTTAGTAGTGGGATATTTAAGGTCATACGATGAACTCGAAAGTGATTTCATCAAGAAATGGGGAGAAAGAAAAGATCACCTCTATTATCTGACTGAATTCGGGTCTCTTAGAAAGAAATATTCTGAATTAGTTCTTGAGTTCACCCAAATATTTAATAAATTGTACAATAAAATTCCCATTGAGGTCAAACCTTCTCAGCCTGTAGCGAAAGTAACTTTCACTGGAGCTTTGGAGCCCAATTTCTCCTTACTATTGAGAGAGCGAAGATCAATAGACCTCACCAAGGTGCAAGACGATGCCCTATAAATCGAATTAAACATGATGGCTTCAGGAAAGCTAAAAGCCAAAACAGAGTCTGGGAACAAAGAAACCAGAAGATACAGAGAACAAGGAGGATCTTCAGGGTCAGGAAGATCTTCGGGAGACAAAATGGACGACATGGCTAGGATAATTAAAGAACCTTCTAATAAGATTTCAAAAATGGAATTAGAGAAGACTAAAAATGACCATTTTCCCAGAAAGGATTTCAGAAGGTATCCCAACCCTCAAATCCCACAAAAACAGATTAAGAATGAGGATCAGAAAATCCCAACCCCCTTCAAGAGTGAAAACTTCATTGGAGAGGAAGATTTAGAAGATTTTGAGGAATTAGAGGAAGATATAAACAATATGGGTGATGATGAGCCACAACCCTATTTATCAAGACAAGATTATGAAAAATTCTTAAATAAATAAAATAGATTGGAAAATGACCTAAATGATAGTACTTCTGAAGATTTGACCTACCAGGGTATTGCTGATGGTATAATAGGAGAGATTCAACAGAAGTACAATCTAAGGCCTAGAAACAGGAGTGTTACAATCACCCAAAAGAAGAATATCTTGTCGAGGAGCAAGACAGATGAGATAGTTTCAAAAAATGTTGAAAAACAGACTGTAAAAATTGACCAAACTGACACACTACCTACCAAGACTAAGGTAGTTGAAACACTCACAGTCAAAACACAAAAAGCGAAAGCTCCTGCGATTGAAACAAAACCTTCACCACAAAAGAAAGTTGATAAGAAGGGAGTCGAAGCCCAAAACGTTGAGAATGACAAAATTGTGGGAAATTTCAATATGGAAAATGAAATCAATAAAATCAAGATCCCCATACCTCTTGTCGAGCTAGCAAAAAACCAAATGTACAGAAAACAAATTTCCAAGTTGATTAGTTTTTCGGAAGATGAAAGCAAAGACGACATCATTAACTTAGAAGACGACAAGCCGAACATAGTTTTTGGCCCTCATTTCGAAGGCACCAAAGACATTGCTGCTCCCTTCTATATCATGTTAACCTTGTTCGACCAACTACTCTATAACTGTATGCTTGATTCTGGAGCATCCCATGTTGTAATTCCTAAATCCATTATGGATAAATTGGGCCTCAAAATTACTACGCCTTATGGATATTTATATTCTTTCGATTCTATAAAAGTTAAATGTATAGGCATGATTAAAGACTTGGTGGTAAATCTGGCTCAAATACCTTCGAAAAGCATTCTCATGGACGTAGTGGTTGCCGATATCCCTCTGAAATATGGTATGATGTTATCTAGATATTGGGGTGCTAAGCTTGGGGGGTCCCTCTAGCTTGACATGACATATGCTATGATCCCAGTTTTTGGAGGACAGTTCACATTCCTATACAGAGAGACAAGGTTAGCGTTCATGGTAAGTGATCTTCGCAACTCGAATAATCACCCTGTATATATTGCTAATTAGGATCTAGGTAATTGTATCTTATCCATTGACGATGCTATTGTCTTAGGTATAGATGAAAGTTGTACAAAAGAAAAAAAAGAAAATGAAAAAAATAAACAAAGTGTATATAGGACTGGTGTGTGGAAGATGTTTTCTGACGATGCTTCATCTTACCTTGGAGCCAGAGCAGGGGCGCTCCTTGTGGACCCCGATAATCAATTCGTAATCCCTTTTTCCTATAGACTCCATTGGAATCTGGACCACACTAATAATGTATGCAAGTATGAAACCTTAGTATTAGGGTTGGAAGCCGCTAGGAGAATGAAAATAAAAAACCCCAAAATATTTGGTGATGCCGAGCTAATCGTAAAACATGAAAACCGACAGTACCAGGCCAAAAATCCTAGCCTGAGGTCTTATAGGAATTGCATCTGGGATCTGATCGAAAATTTCTTCTCCTCTGTCAAAATCCACTACATTCCAAGAACTAAAAACCAACAGGTTGATATGTTAGCCAAAGCATCCTCAACCTTCACACCTCCCACTGCTTTCAAACTAAAATATCATATACAAATGGGACACCGACCTTCCATACCAAATAACATACAGCACTGGCAAGTTTTTGAGGATGATAAACAACTGCGTAAATTTTTAGAATCAATAGAAGAGTTTGTTGAAACTCATGCTGACCAAGAAAACCAAAATGATCCCGTTTGGATCATGCAGGAAGGGGAAGACCCCTAGGAATTTCATAATAAAATCGCCAATCATCGTATGCTTGTTCTAAAAAATAACCAGATCCCCAAGGGCCTGATTCCCTTGGAAAGGTTATTTAATCAAGACGATATCCCATTAAGATCCACCTTACAATCGCAACCTGAAGAGGTTGAGGACTATGACATAGGTACCAAAGAAAACCCTCGATTGGTGAAACTCTCTAAGTACATGTCCCCAGAAAACAAAAGTAAATACGCTGAGTTTCTTAGAAAGTATAAAGACGTTTTCCCTTGGTCTTACGACAAATTGTGAACTTATGATACTTCTATAATTGAACATAAAATTCCTCTGAAACCTGGTTATAAGCCTTTTAAACAGAAACTCAGACAGATAAACCCTATTCTACTACCAGTAATTGAAAAGGAAGTCAAAAAAATCTTGGACGCCAAAATCATTGTTCCACTAAGATATTCCGAGTGGGTGGCTAATTTAGTCCCAGTAAGAAAGAAAAATGGTGAAATTAGACTATGTGTCGATTTTAGAAACCTGAACCGATCATCACTCAAATACAATTATCCATTGCCTAAGATGGACCACGTTTTAGAGAGAGTAGTTGGAGCAAATAATATATCAATGATTGATGTTTTTTCAGGTTACAATCAAATCGCAGTACACCATGATGATAAGGAAAAAACAGCTTTCACTACCCCTTAGGGTACCTTCATGTACGATAAAATGCCTTTTGGCTTGGTGAATGCAGGGGAAACCTTCCAATGAGCCATGGACATTACCTTCATGGGTGAGAAAGATAAATTCGTTGTTATCTATCTGAATGATCTGACCATTTTTTCAAAATCTGATGCAGAACATCTAGTGCACCTAAAGCAAACTTTCGAGAAATGTTGTAAATTCGCTTTGTCCCTCAATCCCAAAAAATCTCATTTTTCTATGCAAGAAGGTAAGCTATTGAGTCATCTAGTGTCAAAAGACGGAATCAAAATCGATCCTAAAAGAATTGAGGCAATAAATATTATAAATATCACTAGAAATGTAAATGAAATCCAATCCTTCCTAGGAAAAATAAATTTCTTGAGAAGATTTATCCCTAACTTCGTTGAAATTGTGAAGATGATCACAGATATGTTGAAAAAGAATAGTGAGATGAAGTGGACAAGTGAAGCCAAAGCATCTTTTCAACGAATCGAAAAAGTTATCGGCGAAGCACCAGTCTTAGCAAGTCCTAATTACACAAAAGAATTTATGATTTTTTCCTTCGCCTCCGAACACACTATTGCAGCTGTATTGTTACAGAAAAATGAAGAAGGCTTTGAAAAACCCATTGCTTTTTTTAGTAAAAGTATGAGAGATGCTGAGTTGAAATATAATACACTAGAAAAACAATCTTACGCAATGGTAAAGGCTCTCAAGGCTTTCAGAACATACGTATTACATTTTAATATCATAGCCTATGTTCCTACAAGCTTAGTCAAAGACATACTGGTTCAGCCAGATAGTGATGGGAGAAGAGGAAGATGGTTAGCTAAGATTCAGGAGTTTGATATTGAAGTCAAACCAACAAAACTTATTAAAGGCCAAGGTCTGGCTAAATTGTTGGCCGAATTCAACTTGCAGGCACTTGGAATAAATCAGCTACAAGAAGACGAGAGTTCTCTAGAAATAAATGAACTCAATTTCACTACTCCTACGGTTGAGATTGAAGATAGGTTTTCTTCTTCAGTCTGGTATCATGATATTGTTTCTTATCTATTGAACCTTCAATGCCCCAGTGAATTAACCCCATCTAAATCTAGGACACTAAAGCTACATGCTATAAGATATTGTATTATAGACAAAAAACTATTTTGGAAGGACCCCTTGGGTTTTTTGTTGAGCTGCTTGGTCGAGACCGAAACTGAAAAGGTTATATATGAGATCCATGAGGGAGTGTGTGGAGGACACCACGCTTGGCAAGACACAACTTATAAAATCTTAAGAGTTGGATATTACTGGCCCAAACTTTTCATAGATGTAAATACTAAAGTCTGAGCTTGTGTTCCCTGTCAGTTGTTTATGAGTAAACAGAAAATCCCAGCTTTACCTCTAATTCTAGTTAAAGCCGAAGCCCCTTTTCAGCAGTGGAGCCTCGATTTTATCGAAGAGATTCACCCACATTCCAGTGCTCAACATAGGTGGATTCTAACCACAACAGACTATTTTACTAAGTGGGTGGAAGCTCTTCCCACGAGAAACATGACTGACACAGTTGTAATCAACTTCTGGAAGAAAACATTTTATCTAGATTTGGCTGTCCCCCAAAAATAGTCACCAACAATGCACAAGCGTTCAAATCGATGGCTATGGTAAGATTTTGCCAAAAATTCAACATCATATTAGGACACTCCACAACTTATTATTCATAGGGCAATGGTTTAGCTGAATCATCTAACAAAAGTATGGAAACTGTGATAAAAAAAATATCGACTGACAACAAGAAGACGTGGCATATTCATTTGAAATACACTTTATGGGCTAACAGGATAAGTACCAAAAGAGTGATCAGAATGTCCCCTTTTCAAATTGTTTATGGTACCGATGTTATTTTACCAATCAATCTAGCTCTACCTGTAATGAAAATTTGGCAAGACTCAAACGAAGAACCTAATGACATTACGAGGAGAGGAAACCAGTTGGTCGAATTTCAGCAAAATAGGATTGAAGTAAACAAAAAGTTGCAGAGATATCAGGATAAGATGGAGGCTTTGTTTGATCAGAAGGCTCAGGATAGAGATTTCCTCCCTGGAGATTTGGTACTAAAATGGGAAGCCAGAAGAGAAGACATTGGCAAACACAACAAATTCGAATCGATCTGGTCCGGCCCTTATAGAGTCTCGGCCTCAAAAGGAGAAAATGGTTTTTCATTAGAAAATCTAAATGGAGATATTCTAAATGCCCCTATAAATGGGTGATATCTTAAACAATACATGCAGTAATACATTTTCAAACTTTCATTGTATATACCGGTTTGTTTTCACGTTTTCTTTATCAGTCACATTTCTTTCGATAGATTAAATATATATATATAAACTAAGATTTTTTAGAGGATGCAAATACAAAGAAGTTCAAATCTAGTAGTTCACAGAGTTAGTATGAGTGTGTCTGACAGTTATCAATTGTTTGCAGGAAAAGCGTGAGGACTCATAAGACCAATTTTACTACAGGGGTAATCCGCATGGATAAACATGATAAATACTTTCCCTAAAGGTAATGAGTAAACAATGTTCTGGCTGTAAATACGATGAACTATGAAGGTATGAATTCTGACCCAAGAACATGAGTTAAAAATATCCTAAGCAGGTACAAGTGAACGCGATGCTAATTTTTTTTATATATAAAAAAAAATATTTATATAAATAAGTGATTAATACTCATTAGCACTCCCAAGTTTCTAAAGTTCTCTCACCTTTCCACTTCAATCACTATCAAGCTGACTCTTCACCCAATCTTGTTTTTCTCCCTTTAAGTCTCATCTTAATTTCGGAAATGTTCCAACTAACTTTCAAAGCAAAGATAGGTAAAATCCTCTGTTTTTTCTAAGCCTTGGCTGAACCGGAAGTATGTCTGGGCTAATCTTAACCTTTTTAGTCCTTCTACCAGAAATAAAAAGATCGTTTTCACTCAAGTGAAGTCCCTAAAAAAAAAAAAGTGTTAATAAATTTTCCCTGAGATTCTCCATAAAGTTAGAGTGTCTGAGGGCCCAAAGTAGATCAATCCAGAGCTTTTTAATAAGTTGACAGATCTTTGCTATAATTTCTTTTTTTTTCCTGAGTATGTTACATACTTATTGATTGCCCCCACTTCATAACAAATATGTATAGAAAGAGATGGTGAAAGGAAATTCGTTATCTATTGCTCCCATCTAACATAAAGAGGTGGTGAAAGGAAATTTGTTATCGATTGCCCCCATCTAATATAAAGATATGATGAAAGGAAATTCATTATATGATTGCCCTCATCTCAGTGTTTAAATGCGAAAATTAATGAAGTGGTGAAAGGGAATTCAATGTGGAAAATCCAATAACTTCACTGGGGTACTGAACAGGCTCGCTGGCAGTGAAGAAATGTCTCCATAACGGATAAGGTTGTTATACACAAATTGCAAGATGCTCTGGTATTTTTCTTCTTTCAGCCAGATTACACTCTAAGATTATGGGATTCCAGATTACACTCTAAGAGTCTCTTGATGCGAATACGATCAAATAAAAACTGGTAGAATGACTAATATTGTTTTGATTATCTTGCACAAGTATGAGGTCGGTTTTAGATAGGAAAATCCAAGTGATCATATTTCGAGATTGTCGAATGCTTTAGTTTAGAAAGTTTTTTGAAGTTAAGGTTGGGATCTTTATCTCATTAGTAGTTTTCGTAGCTATGTCTCACATACCGAAATAAATGACCCCATTTACCCAATAAAAGGCACTAAGTCCACCTGTTCTCCTCGTCCCGCAAGGAGACGAGGTCCCTAATAGGAGCCTATGTTGAAGCTAGGCTTGAAAATTTTCACCTTTAAAACTAAAAAATTTCTCTTTAGGGATTCGGCTTTTCATAAGGTATAATCCTCACTATTAGTCCCAAAGACCGGTACCGAAGTCCCGAAATGATTTCATTTCTTCGTTATAATTAAAGACAGAAAGCTCAAGTGTTATTAAATTCTAGACGAACGTTCTATAAAGTGTTTCAAATCACAATAATTTAAAACCCTAAAGGAGGTAATTAACCATCTTTTAATCTTTTGGGATTCAAGGTTTACTCAGAACAACACCTTTTTAATACATTTTGAATCGAGAAATCCCGATTCTCGATTTCCTGAAGGAAGTGAAAGTCAGTCTTAATCCTGATTAATTAATTTAAAACTAATCCCATTGCAATTTCAGGATTCAGGGTTTAGTGGTGACATAACTCATGTAACCGCGATCCCCGAAACCCCGAAACGCGAAGTCCCGACTCAATATGGAAGTTAGGGTTTAAAACTAATCTCATCGCGATTTCGAGATTCGGGGTTTAGTGGTGACATACCTCTTGTAACCGCAATCCACGAAACTCCGAAACGCGAAGTCACAACTCAATACTGAAGGATCCCTGAAACCTCGAAGCGCGAAGTCGTGACTCAATATCAAAATTTAAAGAGAACTAACATCATTTTAAAAATACATTTAATGGTAACTAAACTTCTTCGGTACTTTCTTTTCGGCCTCTATCAAAAGAAATTTTTTGAATGTTGATTTTAGAATTGATGAAATAAGACCACACTAATAATGGATAGATTGTGATTTCTGTGACACAAATGTGTATCTCAAAAATATTCTCTGCATTAAACGTATTAAATTCTTGATAGCTGCGTCAGTACTTTCACCATAAAATGAGTTAAAAGAAAATTAGAGGTTTGTGTTTTGAAAATTATTCTCACTTTTTCTATCAGAAGTAAGATAATATAACCAACCTTTCACACCTCTCTTATGTGACAGGTTTTCGTTCCAATACAGAGTCATGGCACCAAAGAAGGGACCCAAGAAGAGTGAATATACAACTAAGAGTTCCAACCTAGAGGGAGATGTCATATCAGACACCACACTGCATGTTATCGACTCAATTAAATCATGGAGACAAATTTATGAAAATCTGGACTGCAAGATTAAAAAAATTTCCCTAACGACTCCGAGAATCACCTTTAGGACATAGCAAAATCAAAACTTCACAAAATTGCAACACGCCTATGACTCATGGCGTACAACGACATGATCAGTTGGGATTTGGACAAGGTTGATATTCCAACGAGAAGCGTTTTAAATGATCAAGGAGCCATTATCGGCTCATTCAGACTTGAACTTATCCAGGTTATGTACAAAATCTTACCCAATCCTAATTTCATTTACAATGCCGAATTTATAGAGGAATTCCAGAGAAAGGAATGCACTGAAGTAGACCAAACTTACCCCTATTTAATCAAAGGTTGGTGGAGATGTCCATCAAAATTTAGGGCCGATACCCACAGAATTTATGCCACGGCTTCTTTGAATGAGTACATGGTTTATGTAGCCATGATGCTGTGGAGACTCTTCAGAAAAAAAAATCCCTATCATTTCCTCGCAGAATGGATGCCCTTTTTAGAAGAAGCATTAGAAGGATATAGTTTCAACTGGGACTAGATTTTATCTAATAATATGCCCAAAGAGTTTTCGGATTACAGAGATGCAATGGATGCAATTTGTTTTATGACTCCATTTCCCCTAATGAATTGGAGTTGGAACATAACCTGCCCTGAAACCATTCACTAATATCACTCTGAGTTGTGGGAATAAAATGCAAAAAAAATGTTTTACGAAATTTGCCATTTCGTGGAGATACCCATTCATAAAATGTTTTTCGATTGTGGCCCTCCTTGCATTTCTGAAGCAGTTTCAAATAACCTCAAGAAAATAGCAGACTAGTTCATTGAAGAAAGCTTCTCCTACATCAGGGTTTATGGGTGCTCAATCCCCCCTAACACGCTTCCAAAATTCCTTCCGGATAGAATAGTGTGTAGAGAAGTAGCACACCAAATAGTAAAAGGCGGTATTGGAATAGAGCTAAAGGAAGCTCAAAGGAAATCCTGGCCAATATTCCCTGTGCACATTAAGAAATTTTCATTACTAAATTTGGGACATTCTAGGGTGGAAGCAGAGGCACTCGAAGAAGTTAAAATGTTAAATATTGAGTACAAAAGGCATGACCCTTATCAATTAGTGAACAAACACTTGATACACTGCAATATCAAAGCCTATGAACATGAGGAGTCCCCTTGGGATGACATGTTCAAAGGGACCAAGTATTATAAAGAAGTGTTGGAAAGAGTATAGACATTGTCATCCGACCTACAAGTCAACTTTCGGACCTTTCAGAAGCATCGACGGAGTGGTATGCCCCAAGTACTTGAAGGAGAAGAAATTACCCTCCCTAGGAGCAAGAAAGCATTTCACCAGGTTTTGAGCAGGAAGCACAAAAGAAGGGAAATCCCAAAAAATCCCTACAGGATACGGAAAGTCCTCCACCAAGCAAAAATACCGAAGCAGAGAAAAGGTCAGGTAGACCTCTCAAGTCTGGTAAGCCTACTCCCACTTCATCGCCAGGGGTTGATGTCAACATGCCTAAGGCAGAAGGAGGGAAAGTATCTACGGAGCCAGGGAGTCCCATAGCTTCCTTAACCCCCTTACAGTCCACTTTTGGACTCCCACGGACGGGAGTTCTATTTGTTGATGACCTTACCTCCATTCCCATACATGAGATTCCTCCTTCCAATTATTTTTTCAGTAGAAAAAGGAAGGCCATCTTGAAACAAGAAATGCATAAGAGGGAGGGGAACATGGTTAAAAAAAATAAAGTCTTAATAGATGGAAAAAATTTGGAGGAAGAAATTTTTGCTACAGAGATAGCAAGTTCCATGGGAGCCATGGAAACAACAAACTTTTTTACCATGGGAAAAATGATAACCATGATAAATAAGAGTGATAAAATCATAGCACAATTACGAGAGAAATTAAAGAATGCTGAGGAAAGCATTAGAGAAGAAATGAGTAAAAGCTTGGAGTAGACAAGGGCCACCGAAAGGTTAGAGGTTCAATCACTCAAAATGAGTTTGGACGAAATGAGCTAGGAAATACAAACAAGTCAGCTACAAATTACTTAGCAAAAGGAGCATGCAGAACAGTTGCAGGCTAGACTAATATCAATGGAAGATCAGATTATAGACCTAAAAACTTTCCTGGCCTAGTCACTTGAAGTGCATTCAAAAATAGAATTGAAAACAGAAATTGATTTCCAACATAGGAATTGTTCAAAATTACTTTCAAGAACTAGATAATGCCTTAGATAATATTATCTTGAGGGAAAAAGAAGCCAAAGTAGTGAGGATTACTCTCCAAAAGAAAATTATATATTAGACAGGTGAAGAGGTACCGAAAACTATGAAAGTATCAGCCACGGAGAAAATCAGAGGCGACATCATGCTCAAGCTATGGGAGACCAACATAACTGAAAGGAAAAGAATATCCAAAGAAATCAAAGATGACTGTGAAGAATTTTTTGATCTTTTAGAAAAAGGGTCATTAAATATTGGAAAAGGTAATTGTACATGACTTTTGGGATAGATCAATATTGTAAGACATCAATTAAATTTTATGGAAAATTTGAGTGAAATCCAAATCGAAATTTCACAACTAAGAAAAATCGATGTCACCCTTATGGACAGGTTGTTAGTTGAGCCTAACTTAAAGCTGCAATCAGTAAAGTTTATAGATAAAGGAGTTGATGATCGTCTTTCCAAGATTCAGAGAAAGGTTTATCTGTTCGAGGGAAGAGATCTTCCAGAACTCCCCAGAAATTTTACACAGTTCCTGGAGAGATGCATTAAATGTATCGAATCAAAAGAAGGAGAGTCATCAACAAAGTAAAAGTATTATTTGGAAGAGCTTTACTTCCAAGAAAATGGAAAAATGGAGAAGATCAGGAAAACGGTTTTGGATCTATTTTTTAACAAATAGTTAGTCTCTAAGAATTAGGAAATCACCAATCGTCCTAAGATTGGTGGTTTTG
>JASDQU010196837.1:5211-19553 GCA_032191745.1 Picea mariana | reverse complement strand
AGAATATCAATTTTTCAGCATTCCAGATCCTCCTAGATCACACCTCCCCACTAAAGAAATTTTGGTTCTCCAAAAGTATATACCCTTAAAAAACTTAGTTATGATAAATATTTCTCACACTTCCACCTTACTGAAATGTTCTTCATGGATTATTCAACAACTTAGTGATGATAAGACTTCCTCACTCTTCCACCTTGCTGAAATGTA
The DNA here is from genome assembly GCA_032191745.1 of Picea mariana. Classification (NCBI taxonomy): domain Eukaryota; kingdom Viridiplantae; phylum Streptophyta; class Pinopsida; order Pinales; family Pinaceae; genus Picea; species Picea mariana. Next base: position 19,346 of record JASDQU010196837.1, on the reverse strand, counting down.
CTTTAATTGATTTCCATCTTGGAATTGATCATTTCCATATATATTCATATTGGATACTGATTTAATTTCCTTCTTGAACAAAATCTCAAGGAAAAAAATCTAGATCATTGTACCTTTGTCTTCCTCTCTGGAACATGGCTCTAACTCTGGCTCTTGCTTATGGCTACTCGCGCTAGTCTTTGGCTATAGATATAGCTCCAGTTTTTTCTCATTGTTTCCTTCATTACATAAGTCTTCTCACTGACTCTCTACTCCACAATCTCCATATCTGAATCTTGAACTCAACATTCACTCTTATCTCCCTTTTTCTTGAAGATAGTCCATCTTGGTAATCATGAAGCCAAGTTGCATGTTGGTCTATGCCTCGCCCATTTTGGTTTAGTTATTCCTATACTTACTAATGTATCTATAGGAGTCTCTAAATGAACTTCATGTTCATTTCCTCTCTCCTTTCATGAAAGAAAAATATAAACATGTTTTCCAAAAACATTTGTACCATTTGACTTTCTTATGTACAAGGTATACATATTACATGAACATTGCATAACATCTTGGAGATGCTTGTAGCGTAAAGCATACATTTTACATGAACATTAACACTCCATTTTAGGCAGCTTTCCCAAAATTATAACAGTAATTTTTCCATTGCAAGATACTTCCCCATAATGGAATATAAGTCTTTCAATTGTTTTCTATGATGCCGACACTAAATCTAAATCCCAAAAATGATTGGATCCAATTATAGGTCATTTAGGAAACCTATATAATCTCCAAAAGTATGGTTCATTCATAAATCAAGTGAGAATACATCTGCCTCACTTTTTCAGTAGCATCCACCCTTCCTACTTGGATAACAAGAACCTGACTCATCACAATAATAATGAATACTGAAGAAACATTGTTGACCTAGTTAACCATCCCCTTAAATTCACAAACATCGGCATTCATTGTTGAAACTACTAAACATACTCCATTGGTTAGTAATAAACTAAACAACAAAATTGAATATATAGATGTGAAAGAGAATGAACCATCAACATATTTTCCCTTCTTAACAGGAACAACATCAACCAAAGGACATTTTTTACGTTCAACCATAGGTTGTAAACCTGAACCCTGGATACCAACATTAACTAGTATTTTCATGTTCCTTGTAGGGAAAACTATCAAATTTATATTCATCTGATGAGATCTCATAATGAAATCAATATCATTCTTGAAAAGATGATACTTGTTGTATTCCCTATAGAAATTGGCATTCCTATCATACAAGTATGGAAGTCCCAAAACCACCCGAAAATGTCAAGTGGAACCATGTCTAAATCTACCTCATCGATGAAACTAGATGTGATCTCAACTGTAACTTTCATCATTTATTTACATGTACCTGATCATTATCACAAATCCAACAAAAATGATACAATCTCAGATGAGGCCTATTTTCCAATCCCAAATTTTGAACAACTTGCTCTGAAACAAGATTTACTTATGATCCACTATCAATAGGTGTATCAATATTAGTGTGCTTTGAGATAACTTGTAAATGAAACATGTAATTTATTTATATTCCATCAAGGATTACATTATACTTTGAATAATATGAGAATTAGAACTTGAAATAGAAAATATACCTTTAACGCCCATAGTTGTAACTTTAGAATCTAATCCAGGATCCTAAACTATGGTTGTGGTCATCTATTTACCCTTGTCCTTGATCCAGATTATTTTGAGCACGAAATGAAAGCGGATATATAACAAAGAAATATACAAATATATTGAAAGAGAGCCAATAATATAAGAGATATATATCACATATATAAAAAGAGGCACATATATACAGTAATACACAATTTCTATTAATGAGAGAAATGTACAGAACTGTAAAATACAGAGTGAATGAACTCGTTAGAATTGTGGCAGCGTATCTCTGATAAGATATATGATGGATACGTTCATTTTCGAGAACATGATAATGTTTACAATTAAGCTCCAAAGGCCTTTTTAACATAATTAAAATACAAAACCCTAACCTTAGAAGATTAAAGGCCAAAAGGTTTGCAGACCCTGATGGGGGTAGTTGATACATCAACTTCCCGAGGACATAAATTTTGCATAAAATATTTATTTGGGGAGTTATATACCTCTTTAGAAAGGTCTATTCGAGAAGTAAAAATTTCATCAAGGGTAAAAAAATTTGTTTCTAAATCGTGCCCCCCCAAAAGTTCAAAAAAATGTCTTTTAGGGCCTCGAAAGTTTGGGACTCAAAAAACTGTAAAAAACTGCAAAAATGGAAAATTATTCTTTGAGCGAGTGGAATAGGTGGGTGGCCATCGATATCCATATGGATCAACCCTCCCTCCTTAGGAAGAAATGGTCTCCATTGCATTGATTTCCTATAGTACATGGGGAACCATTTGTTGAATCTAAAATTTAGTCAGCTTCTTACCTTGCTAGAGAAGTTGAATTTCTTTGCTTGTGGAAGGATTTCATGAACTTGATGTTGGAAGGGTTGGAAATTTTTAACCAGTATAACTGCATGAGATGATGGTGTGAAAATGGAATCTTTATTCTTTTCTTCACTCTTTTCGATTTGCTTCTGCTAGATAGAAGGGGCTTGTATTAAGGCCATAGTGGTCACGGTTTCCTTCTGTTCAACCTCTTCCTGAATCGCGAAGAAGCTAAACTTTGTCATATGAGAAAAGAATTTTCTGCAATATTTTTTCGAAACTATAGTCAGAAATACCTCTAGTATCCTGTAGAGGTGATCTGTAACATACCCACTACCTAAAATCAAACTTATTCGTTGAGTTCTCAACAATGAGAATCCCCGAAGCTTGCATCAACGAAATGCCAACCCCGATCCACAGGTCTTTCATTCACTTATACGGCTCTCTGCACCTAACTGTGGTCTTTCCCTGATGACAATTTTAGGTTTTCGGGGTTTCATCCTTTCTAATGTCAGGGTTCCTATACTCTCGATTCCCCGATCTCCGATGAGTTCTCTTCCGGCCTTAGCCCCTCCGGGCTATGGCCTCCGGGCTATGCCCTCTGGTCCATATGACTGCTCTCATAAGACCGCAAGCTTATCCTTCTTTCAGGGTTTTGGAATTCAAATTCCCGATGCGCTCCCATTCCCACTAGCCCTCCAGGCTAGCTCTTGGTCCACGTGACCTTTATTTCACAAGACCGCAGCCTTGTCCCCTAGCGGGGTTTCGGACTTTCCAATGTTGAAATGCAAATGTCCTCAGGACTCACGATTCCTTGAATCCCGACACGCCCTTTACGCATTAGCTCTCCTGGCTAGGCTCCTGGCCCACATGACCACTACCCCGTGACCGCAATCTTATCCCTCATCGGGGCTACGGGGTTTTCAATGCCAAAATGCATTGGCTCACAGGATTCCTGATCCTTCGAATCCCCACTTCCCGCTATGCTGACAGCTGGCCCCCAAAATGGCACTTCCTACTTCTCTGATATACTGATAGCTGGCTCCCACTCATCGGGGTTTCAAGCTTCGCGATTCCAAAATGCATAAACAAATTGTCATCAGGATTCCCAATATCCCGATGACACAAATGCCGATCAACAACTTCTTGTCGGGACTTTCCCCGACGGCATCGATCGCTGCCACACGTCCTCCTCTGATGAACGGTCCCGATTTCTTCAGGATTTTGAGACTTTTGATGTCCCCATTCTCATGGCCTTAGGAACTCCGATTTCCCGATGCCGAATATCCCGACTCTCTACGGATTTCTGACACCTGTCTCCCTAAACGGACGGCTCAGATTTTGCTGGGGTTTTCACTTCGGACTTCCTCGATCTCCTGTCCTCGGGAATGTCGATATCCCGACTCCCAATAGTAAACCTTGATCTCTGCCACGTGTATCCTCAACGGATGATTCAGATCTTCTCAGTGTTTTGAGACTTGAAGTGTCTCGATTTTCTTGTCCTCGAGAATCCTGATATGTCGATGGATAGAATCCCGATGGTAACCCTCGTGAAGCTTCTGACCGATCCGACGGCTGACAGGTATCTATTCGAGATCTGTCAGTTTATATTTCTTTCTTCTTCTACGCTTACTCCAAAAGCTAAACTCTACGTGCCTTCTCTCGATCCAACAGATGACAGGTATCGATGGGAACATCCGATGGTTATTGTGCTCTCCTGAGATTTTACTCCCAAATCCTCAAAGGATTCCTTGACTTCTACACTCCTTGTAGAGCCCTCGCACGCGAAGTTCTATCTGTCCTGAGCTTCTACCAGAACTCATACCCCTAAGGGATTTTATCTTTCTCCCCTTCTCCCTCAGATGGGGAATGTATTGGGATGCCCTCCCGGCTATCCTTTGCCTCAAGAAACCTCTTGTTTATACAAGGGTGTTCTCCAACTCTATTACACTACATTCTGGACGTGGAAAAACCAACGGTCCAGATACTTCCACAGACCTTGGGGATCTACGGTCCTGATTTCCTTGTTATTCACGAAGATAGAGGAAAAAGGGGCAAGGCACGTAACGCCCTTCTTTATTTCGTCAATCAAACGGTCGTGAATGACCACGGATCTTCCGACAGGACCTCGTCTATTGATTCGTCACTTATCTCCATGCTGCTACTTCGGAATTTTAAGAGGGTCATTCTTCCTCGTACAGGGTTATTAAGACTTGCCCATTCAAGTCCCTTTTCCAGATTCTTGGTGAAACTTTCCAAGGAGGGAAAAACCTCTATCAAGAGATCTATTCCGGGGCATTTCGGGAGTCAGACAAAGGGAAGCAAATTCTCGAGGACGGACTGGAAGTCTGACTTGGTTCAACTTATGTGTAATTAAAATCATTTATCAATCATAAGAAAATTCATTCATTTTTTGTTATAAGCATATATCTACCCTTTCTTACCAAAAAATTGCACTGACATTCTTTACTACAATCGTTCACAATTTCACCGTTTATGAGCATGTACGTCAACATATGAATTTCACGATGCAATATGTAAAACACTTATAAAAAATAACACTAGGAGTGAGTGCAACTGCTGAGAGGGGTGCTCGTTTCCACCCAATCGTAAGCGTAGCAACTCCCAGCGGATTTACCACTAGCCACCCCCAAGCTGATACCACGATGCTGTGAGACTGCGTCTCTTTGTCTGCCAGTGACCAAGAGCAAAGGTTGCAATCCTTCCTCTCTGCTATCACTCACTCTGCATAATGCCAGAGTTCCCCTCGCGTCTTCCCTCGCCAATCGCTTCTTCCCCATGCCTTATCCTCTTGCGAGGTTGTGTGTGGCACGATTACCCTCGTGTTGATCAGGCCTGACGACTCTACGGATAGGCCATTCACCTTCCCATCCCTCATTAAGCCATCAACCTGCCAGCCTGCAAGGCATTAAATTCAGGGACAGCGAGCTGCTTTTGGTTCTACGGGCCAGTGGAGTCCAAATACGGTGTTAATTCTCAGTGGAAGTTAACGCCACCTTTCCAGGTGCCCTCCACCGCCATTGTGGTCTCTTTTTCTGCACATCCCCTCTTGGCAGTCCTACAATAAATTCAAAATGGTATTCACATTCATTGACCTCTTCCTCAAGGTCCATTTACATCACATATTCACATTTATGAGTTTTCCATAGTTCTTGGCCAGTCCAGTTATATTTACAAGCTGGGGGAAAAGGGTGTTACATGATCCCCCAAAGTAACAATGACACTATGGGATCGAGACTCATAAACAACATGGTTCTTCCACATATATGGTTGTCCCAAAAGAACATCACATAAATACCATGGGGAAATATCACACAATACCTCATCCTTGAAGTGCTTGATGTCATAGGAAAATAGATAATATTGGCTAATTGCATGAACATCTTGTCCATGGAAAAGACACTCGATGTTTTATGGCTGCGGGTGTGGTGTTGCTGGAAATCCCAATTATTTGATGACCTATGTTGAGATTAGGTTCTTTTGTCTTCCACTATCAACAATGAAATGAAACGGGGTCCCCTTTAACCACATCTGTGATTGGAAAAGGTGTTTCCCCTCTTTAGGATATGTTGGTTCTTCTGGCTGGATCGGTGTGGTTGTGATAGTGGAAGTGGGGTCTACATAGATGATCTATCTCCTTCAATTTTTTTCTGAATCATATTCTGAATCAGGGTTCTACTCTTTTTCTTTGACCTCGACCAGCAATGATTGTTTTCAGTGACATTCATCAGTGTTGTTCCAGGGGATTTTTTGGAAATCACACCACTTTACAGTGTCCTTATTTGTCTTTTTGTTACCCTTCTTTTCCTGTGGCTTGGACTGGTTTTCTAGAGGATAGTTGTTAGAGTTGTCTTTATCATACTTTGGTTGTTGCGAATTCTCATACCCGAACTCCCATTTGTTCTGTTTCTTAAATTTCTGCTCGATTTTGACAACATATCGATAAGCATCTCCTAGCGATGAGATTTCTAGAATTCCATTTCAGTTCGGATGTACCTATGTAGAACCCCATGGTATTTCAGAACCAAATTCTGCTTAGAATATTTGATACCCATCTTAGTGTGCAAGGTATGGAATGTATTGGTGAACTCGGGCACTACTTGGCCCCTCTCTTGATGCAGTGTGGTCCATCTCATGTACCAATCTTCGTAGTTTACAACATGGTAACATTATTCTTTGACGACATCTACGAAAGATTACCAAGTGGGTTCAACCTCGAACATTCCATACTTCTCTATGGAAATTTTCTCACAATAAGTTTCCCACCAATTTTTTACAACGGGGAGATCCTTAAGGAGCGTGAAGGTGATATTTTCCCTATCGGAGAAATAACCTTCTAGAATACTTAACCATTTTTCTAGAGCATTTGCATCTATATGACCTTCAACCAAGGGAATATAAAAAATAACTTTTACCTTGAAAGGAATGGTGTCTCCAAAGTGTCTTCTTGATTAATATGCATATGCTTTTATCAGTAGGCGTTGAAGGATTTGGGTAAAAAATCTCCATCATTTTGTCCCTATGTCGCTTGAGAGCTTGCTCGAGAAACATATTAATATAATATTATGCTCCATCATTTCTCTTTTATTCCATAATGGATGGTTACTTAGTTGTGTGAGAGTGATTGTCCTCAAGAGATAAAATATCGAGACTCAACTTTCTATACTCAGACCTCATCGAGGACATGCACTAAAAATAACCAAGACTAGCCTACTCTAATACCACTAATCTGGATTATTTTGAGAATGAAATGAGAGCAGATATATAACAAAGATATGTACATAGATATTGAAATAGAGCCAATAATATAACAGACATATAATAAGAGGCACAAATATAGAGTAATGCACAATTTCTATTAATGAGCGAAATGTACAGAAGTGGAAAATACAAAGTGAATGAACTCGCTAGAATGGTGGCATCTTATCTCTGAGAAGATATGTGATGGCTACCTTCATTCACAAGAAGATGATGATGATTGAGGCTCCAAGGGAATTTTTAACATAATGAAAACACAAAACCCTAACCCTAGAATATGAAAGGCCAAAGGGTTTGCAGGCCCTGATGGGGGTAGTTGATACGTCAACTTCCCAAGCATGTAAATTTTTCATACGGTCTATGTTTGGGGAATTTGATACCTCATAGGAAAGTTCTATCCGATAATTAAAAATTCCTCTGGGGGTCATGGATTTCCATTGGAAACCCTTGGCCCCCCAAAAGTCCAAAAACAATTTGCTTAGGACCTCAAAATGACCCCGGAAGTTTGGGACTCAAAAAACTATAAACAACTGCCAAAATGAAAAATTGTTCTTTGAGCCAATGGAATAGGTGGGTGGCCACCGATATTCATCTATATAATTCCTTTAACTTCTTTCATAACCTCGTTGGATGAAACTCCCAACACATTACCCTCTCATGTCCTTTCTTCTTTTAATGAGAACATGTAAGCTTCTCTTCTTCTTTTCCCTTCAACTGCTTCTCGAAGTTATGCAGCTTTCCTTTGATTTTACCACTATTTCCCTTGGCCTTCTTTCAATCCTCATAGATTTCTTCCACCGTGGAATTCATTACCATGAACATAGAAAATAAAGCCTCTTCAATACCAAAAGGATTTGGATTAGAAGAATCATTGTCTTTTGTTGAACAAATCTCAGGAATGTACTCTTCAAATGATCCTTCACCAAGATTGAGTTTGGACCTCATAAGCGTTCACTTGAAAATACACTTCAAACCAGCTCTGATACCACATCATCCGATCTCTAATACCACATGATCCAAAAATCTGTAGATGTCAATTAGCTCATAAGAAAACACTAAACATCTTACTACATTCAACAAATTAAGATCGTCATGACTATTTGCAAAATATCACGTGAAAATGCTTATTTATCTATAAAATTCATTAATTAATAATAACTTAGGGAAATAAGAATTTCGAATATATAGAAATAGAGACAACAAATAGAAACGCTCATTACACAGTTTGATAATGAAGTTCACCCATCTTGGACTACGTCTCTATGTCCGCTTCCAAATAGTGAGACCTCTCTTATTAATGCTCAAACTATTGATACAATGATGACTTACAATGGAAAATTTGAAGACACCCTTCAATTTTTCTACTCAAACCCAAAAACAAAGGTTACCACTGAATTCCTCTTGAAAGTATGAGAAAAATGAGTATAAACTTGACTATGTTATGAACAGGTGCTTAAAGACCCCTTATTGCACCACTAGTAGAATTTGGCAAATAAATGACTACATGACTAAAAATTTTACTCACGACATGAAAAAATGACTAAATTCTACTATTTGTTTGCAACAGTGTTACATATGACTAAATAGATGACTAATTTAATTGTCGAGAAAAAAAACACATCTAAATAATTAGTCACACAAATAACAACAACTAAATAAATGACTAATTTGATTGTTGAGTAAACACAACTAAATAAATATTAGTCACACAATATAATTTGCAAACTTTATATACATTATATCTATGTGGATGATTTAAAATATATTAATCAATGGTTATGAAAAATATATCATATTTCGTAATATTATAATATTATGAAATATTATAATATTATAATATTGTTTTTATAATAACTCCCTGCTATCATTTCACGACACACTTTCACGACATATCAAAAATGTTGACAAATGTATTCAGATTACTCTTTGAAGCGGTGGGAGAATAGGGTACTGATCGAATTCAAAATTTGAGGAGGGTGAAAAGAATTGATGAGGGCACAAAAGGTGGGAGAATATGGTGCTCTTCATAATTTAATGAGGGTGCAGAGAAGGTGGGAGAATATGATGCACTTCATTTGATTATACAGCTAGTCCATGGGCGCAGAGGGAGTGGGTGCAATGGTAAATATTGAATAGGGAAGAGGGAGGTGTGTTTGAGGTTTCAGGTAATTATACAGCTAGTCCATGGGCACATATGGAGTGGGTGCAGTGGTAAATATTTGATGGGGTAGAGGGATGTGTATTTGGGGTTTTTTTCCTGACCAATATTGCACAGAGGTAGTGGGTGCAGTGTTAAATATTTGATGGGGCAGAGGGAAGTGTATGTGGATTTTCCATCCTAACCAATATTGGAGCCGGTGAGGTTTGAATTGGAGTTGGAGCCGACCAGAGGAGAGGGGTTTTAGTTAATTGGACCATTCAAGCTTGGAGTCGGCCAGAGAAGAGGGGTTTTAGTTAATTCAAGCATTGTAGGTTGTATAGGTATATAAACAACTTCCATGGAGGATAAAAAATTTGTGGAGAGGACATGGAGAATTTGAATTTGTAGGGGCCTTCTACACTGAAGTCACAGGTAAATAGATTTATGTTTTCAATCCCTAGATGTGTGTTTGTATTTTATATTTTTCTATTGGGATCTATTCCTTTCTAGATATTTGCATTTGCAAACCCTAGATATTTATGTGGATGATGAATTTGGTTTGACACATTCAGTGTTACTATATCTTTCACATATGTTAATTGAAAAATACCATCATTATACACCTCGTTAGAAATTGACCATCTTGTTTTTGTGGGGTGGGTGATTCGGTGCTTATGAGGGTAAGTCTGGTGGTTTTGATTTCTAGTTCTTAGGTGAGGTGAGGTGTTTTTTTGTGAGAGGTGAGGGGATCAAGGATAAATATGAATGGATTAATTTTAAAGTCTAAAGGTGAAATGATTTTGTTGAAAGGTGAATGGAAGGATTTTGGTTAATGAGGAAAGGATCTCTCAATTCCCTACTAGAATGTCTCTATCCCATCCATGAAGACTAGATCTGGGTGGTATATTGACTAATTCAACTCCTCAAACTTCTAATTGATCATGGGTTAGATGAGGACTAATCCTCCATCTCCTTCAACTCCTATTCCAAATCCTAATCTCTCGGTTGACTATGACACTAAACATTTCCTATGCTATTAAACCAACGTTTCCAAATACATGGAAGTCATAATTAACTTACTATGAGTCAAGGTCAACAAATAAATCAGGGTACAATGTATAAAAAAATTCAGATTTTGGGTAATCAAAAATTTCCTTAGTATATGAATCACATTTTTTCTCAGGTATTGTAATATGTTCCATGACATTACATCCAATAAACATACTCTTATTATTACATAAATCCAAACTCTAAGTGTACATGAAAACTAGTGGTACATTCTTGGTTATTGCACAAGATGATTGAACAAGAGACATATGCTTAGTTTGTTCAAAATATTTTTCAAAATAAAGGAGTATATTGTTTTCAATCACCGATTGATTATTTAGATATTCTATAGATAAGACTTTCATTCTACTAGTAGGTGAAGATTTATCCTCTAACTAATCTTCATCTTGTTTCTCTTCAATTATAATTGGTAATTTAGCAGAGACCTCATGTAGAATGTGGTTCATGATTTAAGTAGCAAAGGTTTCTACATCATACACAGGAAATAATGGTGGAGGAATGTCATCAAGGATTTAAATAGATCCTTCTAGAACATCATCCTCTCCTTGATCCAAACATGGTTTTGAGAAACAAAACCCAAACATATGTTGTTCTATAATTTATTTAGTGAAATCTATAGGTTCTTATGTATTTGGACTTTGATCAATTTATGAATTAAGATCCTTCATAGGCTCATCTTGTAGATCATCACCTTTTGAACCATCTCTTTTACCAGGAAATTCTTTTGGTGGTAGATTATTCATATTATTTAATTCTTGTTCACAATTCATTAATAGATCTTTTTCTTCAAAAGGAGAGATGGAAAGGAGATATGAATACCACTCAATGGATTATTCCTTTGATGTTTTGTGGAAAACTCTGCACTGGTAAGAATGAAATTGTACAGATTGTATCCATGTAATCCAATCACAACACTCTAGATGAATCCAAAGATAGTTGTATGAAAACATTTGTTGGCAATAGGAATTGCATAAAATACATTTTCCATATACATATATGAAGTGTGAGGTTTCTTGAAATACCTTGGAGACAACATCACCAAATAATGGGAAGTCTATAGGAGTTGTGGTAAGAGTGGTAGATGTATAGAAAATATTTCTTGAATTTATGAAAGAGGGTGCACTACATGATAATCAAAAGGTTGATGCACCCTTAAATATTGAAGCTAAAGATTCCAATCCATATATAGAAATAGATGTAGCTGCATCTACAGAAGTACCGCTGAAAGATGATTCTGGATTTCTTTCAAATTTGAATTCAAACTTTGGCTTGCTTGTGTCCAGATCTGTAGATCCACTTGTATAAAAAGAGAAGACAGGTCCTTTGTTGGGACTTGATGAACCAAATTTGTAAGTTGGAGTAATATTCCATGTTGTAGGTTGAGTGCTACCCTTATCTGAAGGATATGGCATGACTATGGGAGTTGGTGGTGGTTCTGTGAAATTAGTATTAGATGGAGTAACTGGAAAAGTAAACCTTGAATTTTTATTTGTAGATGACTCGATAGAAACAAAAGTTGTAGAAATGACTTAATTTAATTCATCTCTTCTTATCAATAAAATATATGTGATTTTTTTATCTCCATCCAATATTATACTATTAGCACAATTTCCATCAAAAGTAGAAGGGGGCACCTTTTCAACATTTTTTCTTGCATGTCCCTTGTCATCGGACTCATCAAGAGAACTAATTTGTAATACTTTACTCTTCTTTGGAAGAGTATAAGAACCATCTAAAATCAATGATTTTTCATGGTTCTTCTAAAATAAATTAAAAGACTCTAGTAAGACAAATATAATTGGGGATGAATCCATTCAGATGCACCCTACTCAATAACAACAAAACACAAATCTCTTTAACTCAAACAAAACCCAAATGATTTCCACCACCCAATTAAAAAATAAATAAGCACTCACTTCCTTTTTATGTAAATAGATATGGATTGTGATGGGTAAGCCTATAATTTGTGTTGTACTGACTCACAAATATCTTGCCTCATCAAGCTTATTTCCATTCTTGAAATCACTGAGGTTTTGGGTTCTAGTTCTGTGAAACACTAGCTAAAATAATCTCACCCGCCATATTTTGGTTTATACATTTAATAAGGAAACCATTTCCATAATCAAGGGTTCTAGTTATGCTCCTACTTTACCTGACATTTGAAGCAATGTATTTGTTGTAAATTCCAAAATAATTCATAACATTGTGCAATCTGGTCAAGAGAAAAATACCATAACAGGTTCCAGAGTAATGCATCAACAATTGATTGTGTACATTTAGAGCATATTATTATTATTATATTGGCATTGTTTCTTACTACTTCGATGAACATTGGAAATAAATAATTCCTTTAGGAAACAATGTTGCAGTCATATAAGGACATAAATGAGAAATCTAAGCAATTCTAGAAGATTTTATGGAGCACTGGGATATATTAAAGGTTACAAACATATTTTCCAATCCAAGATGTATCCTCGCATGTATTTTTTCTTATGCATGATCATTACTACTTGTAGAAACAAGGATATCTCCAGCTAGCTATTCCCATACTCATGAAGGGGTTTATGGTTACACATAGGGTCCTCTTGGTCATGTATACACTAGTAGGAATAATAACTAGACACAACATAGTCTATGTCTGTGTTGGTTGGAAAACCCTGGTGAGTGATATATCTGATGGCTTTGTTGTTATGTTGAAGCTAGTATATCTAAACTAGAATAATAGGTGTGGTCACTTTCTAACATTATTCAATATCATAAAAATGGAACTCTGGTAGTTTTAGGAAAAACATGTAACTCTGATAGTTTCAGCGCATGACATTTTTAGAGAAAAATTATTTCAAGCTCCTTCAAGTTGCCCCAAAATCATTAATTTATAGTAAAAGACATAAAATTCGTGAAAAAAAATATTTCAAGATCCTTCAAGTGCCCCCAAATCATTAATCTACAATAACTTGTCCAAAATTGAAAGCGGGAAGCTACAGTAAGAACTACTTGCTCAACAAGACTACCAAACTACAGAGGATTCAGATCTTCCAAGGCTGATAAAATCATCCTTCTATGACACCTTTCTCATTTCCTATTGTCTTCTATGAGAAATTATTTGTTTTCCTAACCTCTCTTCACAACTAGAAAATGCAAACTCATAGACTATCTTAGTTCCTTATCAATGTTCTTGTTGTTAGCGTCAACTTAGCTGATTTTGTGCCCTTGTACTATCTAAATTACATGAGATTTGTTAATTAACATATCAAATTAATATTGGAATCTAGAACATCAAATATGAGTCAAAGTCGAAGGTTGACAATGGATGAATACCATGTATATGATGAGAGAATATTTGATGAGAATGATATGGACAGATATCCATGTCCATGTAATGATTGTCATTGTTTTATGGAAACTTGCACAATAGATCTAGCTAAAGCAAGTACAAACAAACATTATCAATAAAGGAAGAGATATTCAATATGGAAGAATGAGAAAATATATCCACACTACTCCAATGAGCTGACGATTGATACATAGATCATGATCAATATAATACAATGAATGAGTGGAATACACTCATATATAGGGCAAAGCATTCCATAATTAATAAAAGCAATCAAGCAATTAGATTTCCTTAGGAATGCATGCATGCATAATAGTGATGGTAAAAATAGAACTAGTCAGTTAACTCCCAATGAACTAGTGTTACT
>JASDQU010196834.1:0-19553 GCA_032191745.1 Picea mariana | reverse complement strand
TATGCTATGATGTTATTGTCTCAGTTAGGAAATAATTTTGCTTATGAATTTTAATGATGTTTAGAAATATAATAGGTTGTTACATTTTTAGAGCTCGAGCAAAAACTTCAAAATCTTCAAAACTCAACTATGAGTGTAATATGAGTGTACGAATTCACTACCCAGAGGGCTCCGACGACTCGTCGGTCCTGTACTAGAGAATCTTGATGATTAGACTGGAGGCTTCATTGATTTCGAACAAAGACCTGATTGGACTTTCATAATGGTCGATCATGAGGGAAAGAGACAAACTACAGAGGGGCCAACTCAGGATTGGAAAAAATTCCCTTGGACAATAGCACGACAAAAGATGAGACTCAAACAACATGGCATTAACATAATTTCACGAGGCAGGAGGCAATCCAAACTCTCCATATGTTTGGAAGAATAACCAAATGGAGGAGGACACAACTCAATGTAGCGGGAACAACTTCCTAAGGTTATATTAAATCCCAGGTCTTGACGAACGAACGAAAGGATGTGCTTTATCAAAGGGTGACTCATTGTGCTGGCAATACAAAGAAAATACTTTTCCCTTACTCTTTTTGGGGTATATTTGATTTTTTTGTCTTTTTCAATAATTTTGGAAAAAGAATAAAAGAGTGCTACGTTACAAAGGAGGAATGAGTGTTGTAAACATACAAGTTTGATGTGCAAGGAAAATATTGGTGTTCAAAGCAAGGACACTGGGGAAAAAATCCCTCTTGGGGACAAAGGTGTCAAGACGCAGAGGCGAAGTGCTACAGGGATTGCGTATAAGGCATGCTTTAGATGGTTCAGTTGAGAGCAACATGGAGCCAGCATTAGACCAAAGATGCAGGTATGCAAATGTGATTAATAAGACACACACTGGTAACGTCCTTTGATGTAGGTTTAACGAGCCCAGATAAGGTAAACTTGGCAGTTTTTCATATTTAGGGAGTCTGAAAAAACATAAAAAGAGATGCCATTGGGATACCTTTTTCGAAGGTAGTCTAGTCAGTTCGAAAAAATGGTAAACTAGCACCAACAAGATGTCTATTCAAAACCTTTTTAATGAGTGTAGTAAAGACAAGATCACTCGACAATTTTTTCATTTTTAAGGAGTCTGAAAAAAGATTAACTATGGACTCCATCAAGAATGTTCTTCTGGACCATTTTAATGAGTGTGAAAGAATAAAGTCACTCGACGATCTTTTCAATTTTAGGGAGTCTGAAAAGAGCTTAACTATGGACTCCGTGGGGGTTCTTTTTTTGTAAATTTAGTCCCTCAGGCCCAAAAAAGTGTTAAAATGATACCTGAGAATACTCTTCTAAAGATCTGAGGCCTCTAGAGTATACTTTTGTTCGTACAATTTACCGTTCGGATCGAAAAAGGGGTAAACTACCGCCATACAGACATGACTTCAAATTTCAGTTTAACGAGCATGAAAGGCCACAAGATCGCTCAGCAATATTTTCATTTTTAAAGGGTCGGAAAAGGGCTTAAAAGAAGACCCGTTGGGGGCAACGACTCATGTATGAAACAGGTTCAAGTAGAGCCTGCTAATAGGCTCATACCAAGAGTCTCTTCGATAGTCAACTTGGAAAGTCTCCCAAAAGGAAAGAAAACAAAAACCACGGTGTAAGTCCTCCCGTGGTACATAAACCGTAGTCATGGCTTCAAGGATAGCCTCATCTGAAGGTAATTCAAAATCTGATAAATAACGCAAATGTGGGTCGATAGTCCCAAAGGGTGAAGTAAATTTATCATACTCCATATGACGATGGAGGTTCTGGCCAAGACTAGCAGATTCTATCAGTGAAGAATCACAAGCACAAGGGCTTGAAGATCTACAAATAGTGAGATCAGACTCAGAAGGATACTCAAGCCCACTTGAACCAAGAGGAGGAAGTAAGGGCTCCCATGCCCCCATTGGATAAACCAATGGATCAATTGTTGATTCCAAGTCTCGATAAGGAAAACATGATTGTGCATGTTCCTTCTTAGAAGCAATTTAACATCAAGGATAAGACTCCACATAATTAACCTATGGCTGGGTAGAATCTACCCGAACACTAGGAACATATAAAGGGGTAGTCTGAACTAATGTCGAATTAGGGTGGTGATTATCAGATGCCAGCTAGTCTATAGTGACAATGCTTCCATTGTTAGGGAAATGCATCACCCGAAAAAGCATAGACACCACAACATTCATAGCATATACATAATCACACCCGAGAAGCATATTGAAATATAACGGGCCTTGCACCACTATAACGTCAACAAGGACAGTCTTCCCACCTAACGAGATAGGTAACTAAGGACGAACCCCAAAATATTCACTAGGACATCTGTCAAAAGAAAATAGCTCATGTGAAGCAGACACAAGCTTGGGAGAACCCAAGACTTTACAAACCGAGGAGGATAAAATACTTGTAGAGGATCCTTCATCCACAATACATCTATAAATGTTTGTTGAATTAACTTCAACCCTTATTTGAAAGGGTGCAGAGGAAGAAAGACGAGGCTCAATAAGGTCATTCAAATCAAAGGAAACCATCCTATGGCTTGGAGGGGGTGTGATTGGAATGAGAAGAATGCCCCCTTGTTCTGAAAATAATGAACCGAAAATGCTAAAAACGTAGTCGGTAGACACGTCACTCCCCAAAAGAAGAGTGGGATCATCCAATGACTGCATTGACATGACCACTTTCTCAACCAATGGTTGAATAGGTTGAGAGACTACATGGTCTAAAGGCACCTCACCCCCCAAAAGAGGAGTGGGATCAGCCAATTACTGCATCAACGTGACCACTTTCTCAACCAATGGATGAATAGGCTGAGAGACTACAAGGTATAAAGGCACCTCACCCCCAAAAAGAGGAGTGGGAACAACTGATGACTGTATCGGCATGACCACTTTCTCAACCAAAGGTTGAATAGGCTGAGAGACTACAAGGTCTAAAGGCACCTCACCCTTCAGAAGAGGAGTGGGATCAGTTGATGAATGCATCGGTGTGACCACTTTCTCAACCAAAGGTTGAATAGACTATGAGGAAACCTCAAAAGACTTAGAATCAGAAGGTCTTGCAGACATGGACCACAATCTTTGTACCTCTAGAATGTCACGACATAGATGAGTAAGGTGATATCCCTTGCAAAGCTTACAAGGGAAATTAGGTTTACATCCTATCCATCTAGGTTTTTCAACAGAATCAATGCCCATAGCATGACTAGTGGTGGTTGGTTTCACATCTCCAACATTACTTGAAAAGGTTGGTGATGGGTCAATAACATGACTTGCAGAGGATACAGACCTATTACCAGTATGACTAGAAGGGACTGGAATTTTTCCTCCAACATGACTTACAAAAGGTGGGTGCGTGCCCCCAGCATAACTTGAAGAGGCTGCGTGTTGGTCTTCAACATGACTTGCATAGGTTGTCGACCGATCTCTACCATGACTTGCAGAGGTTGGTGATTTCTTCTTTCTATTCTTCCTCTTTCTATTTCGTTTAGACTTCTGATTACTAGTAACTGTACTTTCACCAGAGGTGGGAGAAGGAGGAGGAGAAGACTTTGTTGATGAAGAAACATCAACAGGGTGCCCATGACTTAAGGTGCTTAACTGAGAAGCATCAAGAGCACTTGGGACATTTGGAATGGTGCCCAACCAAACCGGTAATCCCACATTCAACCCAGGAATGTACAAAGTGGCCATTAAAGGCACACCAACATTTCCAAAGAAAGGAAAAGCACAAGAATCCCCTTGCGAAGGTGTTACTTGGTTAGTATCATCAGGAACGTTAGCCATGAATATATTATGCAGAGTTTCTCCCCTTGCGGGATCATTAAAATCTGTAAAAGTCTCACACACTGGCTCTGAAGAACCAGTGTTATCAAAACAACGCCTATAAAGAGGAGGCTCCACGTTTCTAAGCGGAAGACCAAAAAGTCCTCACATCCGACGGAGTGGGAGGTCTACCACCCTAGGTCAGACACCCAAATCCATGACTAAATAACTCACTATGAAAAACTAGGGATCACAGAGCACAAACTAAAAGTTCCTAAAGGAAAATTAAGCAAACGACTAACTAGTTGGAAGAACAGTTACACCAACCAACACTAGAGCAACTTACCAGTGCAAGTGCAACTCAAATACGGAAGAAAAATCTGGGTATACTCTGCAAATCATGGCCTGATGTCTACCCTAGGTACTACAGTATACCCCTGTGGTCACATGTTTAAGTCCCTAAAATAAAGGAAACTACGTTTCTAGCTCGTGAACAATCACCAGGCGGGTACAATCGACAGTCGGGTGGACCGCAATGAGCATGGTAACAAGCTTGAAACCTATCAAGGGTATCAAAATAAAGTGTTCCAGAAGATGACTGAGGACCTCAAATGGATTCGAGACCCACGAAGATCCGTGGAAAATGCGATCAACGAAATCCCAAGACAAGTCCTCTATATGTGTTCCCCACTATGCTTGGACCAGCTTTTGAGGGGTTATCTCTGCTATCTTTCTGCATGTGACCTTGTGTTTAGCCCCTATGTTAGAGTGGGCTCCCATATAATTTTCACTATACTTGACTTTTAACACTTCCTAGCATAGACTCGTATGTTTGTTTTATAGCCTTGAAGATTTTCCTCTCCAACCTAAATCAAGGCTCTAGCCTAATCTAGTTGATGGACCCTACAAACATAAAGTCTAGTAAATTTTAATTAGCGTTCTTTTTACTGGCTTAATTTACTCAAAAGGGTACGGTAGTGCAACTGATGTTATTAAGACTCTTGCAAAAAAAAGAAATGATAAGAACACTAGCAAAGAAGGATTATGTTTCTTGTTTTTCTTTTGAAATTCTTTTAAGATGAGAAGAAAACACAACACTATGCTAATTTCTTTTTATTTTTCTAATAACAATGCAAGGAAAATGTTGAGAAAGAAAGAGAAATAACAAGCTATTTGTTTTTTTTTATATTTTCTTCCAATCAAAGTAGAAGTAACAAAATATTCTAAAAGAAACTGATGAATGCAACTCATTTTTCTCAAAATTTCAAGCTAAAAATAAGTTTAAAAAGATAAGAAACAGAAGAAATCTTTTAATGAAAAAGAAAGATATGCTGTAATCAGACCTAAGTTGTTGACTGCTATGACAGAGACCAAGAACCCTGAGAGGTATAACTCTTGAAAAGGAAAAGGATGACTGCCTCTCCTTGAACAAATTTTTTCTCAACAGGCACGTTGCTGACAGTTCAACAGCCAGTGTGTGCATGTGAGCTACGTAAGGCCATCGCGTGTGTACACACATGCAGACCTTATGCAGGTCGTGTGTACCTCTGCAACTCTTCAAAAATGAAAAGACAAGTAATCAAACACTGGTAGAGACTACTGGTATTGTGAACCAAAATATCTTGAACACTCAGAAACTTACTTTGATAGAAAAAAAGAAAACAATTCAAGGAAGATTTCATAGAACAAAAAACATATGAGTTGGTACCTAAGCTACAAACTGCAAAAAATGAAGATCAGAGTGAGATCCAGAAAACCCCTAAGAAGGATCACTTTTGACAGGGGAGAGGATGACCGCCTCTCTAAAAAAAAAAATTCTAAACTCAAACACGTGACTAACACTTCATCAGCTAGTGTGTGCACGTGGGTTGTGTGAAGGTAGGGTGCGGGTACATGCATGTAGGCCTTGTGTAGGCCGCGTGTACCTATATGAATCTTGTAAAAGAAAATGCATCCAAGCAAAGAAAGAAGGAAAAATGAAGAAAAAAATGCCCTTATTTTCCTTAAATTTCTATTTACAAGGCAAATCTGGAATGAGATTGAGCTACAACTTTCCAAAGGGCACTTATGGGAAAAATATAGTCTGGAAGATTTTTTGGGGGGATACTTTGTAATTAGAAGTGCATTAAAAGAGTTCAAATTCCTCCCTCTTCTGGTAGCTTGGGGTATATCGCTGGAAAGAACCAATTTTTTTTTTTAGGACAATCAATTTTCTTCCTTAATAGTTTCACAATAGGTCTTTTCCCTTCTCCCATCCTATAAGTCTCATCCTAAGGTTAAGTGGGAACACACAATAAATGAATTTCATATTAACAAGGATGTTTCCTGGGGATTCTTTAAAAGTTCCTGTCAAGGACCTGAGCACTTATGCAATTTTTGTTTCACACTATATCTCTTAGAATCCCATTACTTCACTAGTAAAACCAATCTTGTCCAAGGAACCAATAACCACAGTGAGTTTAAAGCTATTTGTTTCTTTTAAAATTTTTTATGGAAAGGAACCTTACTTAGTTACAAGTTTTTAGTGACTCTTCTATGACTATTAATAGAATGAAGAGTAGGATTTAGTTTCTTATCTTGGGCGTGTAGAATTAATTTGGTTGAAACCTCGATAGATAATCTAGCTAGGAACAATTCACACAAAACTTCAAAATTAGAGAGAGAGAGAGAGAGAAGAGATGGAGAGAAATAGTAAAGAATTGTATGAACCAAATGAGAGAATGGAAAAATACATGTGATGTAATCTACATGGATGAACTAATGCACCATAGTAATGATCGAGAGATATGTGAACAACCACTGATAGACTATGGAGTGAATTGTCAGTGAGTCCTAGTTAACTGGCCATGCAATCATTAGTTAACTAGCTAATCACAAGTGGAGTGAAAAGAGAATCATGCATGCACGTCATGTGTGGTGCCTTCCTAGTGATGATCCTAAGGTAAGTGTGCCCTCATGGTTATGATCCCAAGGTAATTTCATCTTCATGGTGATGATCCTGAGGTGCACATGCAACACTTGGTGAGCATGCAACATGAAACTAGCCATCTCTTTGAGAGATCAGTTCTTCCTCTCAACTACCCCATTCAGTTGCAAAGTTTATGGAACTATATGTTTTAGCTATATATTCTCCTCATCACAAATATGTTGTACATCCTTGTTTTCATAATAATCCCCATTATCTATGTGAAGGATCTTGAACATCTTCTCAGATTGTGTCTTTGCATGTGCTTTGAAATATTTGATATGCTAAAAAAATTCATACTTCTTCCTGAGAAAATACACCCAAGTATGCATCGAGTAATAATAAATGAATGTTAACATGTACCTTGCCTTGTTGATAGAACAATGAGGAAAAGGACCCATGAGTTCATTTTGGACAAGATCCAAGGGAGAGGAGGTCCTACAAGCCTTCTCTTTCTCAAATTTATCTTGACTTTCCCATTGTTGGTCAATTTTTGGCTTGGAAGGTGGGTCTTGGAGCTTAGGTATGAATATGATCAAACGTTATCATAGGGTGTGGAGACAACATTTTAAACCCTCATGCATTAATTCACCATTTATAGTAAGTGGGAACATGCACACTTAATAAAATTAATGATCCTCATAGCATGACTATTTGGAATCAGGGATGGATTCATGCTCACAAGTTGGGGCTCAATGGTATTTGGAACAAAAAAAGGAAGCTCTATATCTGAAAACTTAGAAGATCCCATGTACAAATTAAGTATGTCAATGATGAGTTCATGTGGTGTTGATTAAACAATGAATGGAATAGAGTGATTTTTCATCACAACTATGACACAAGTACATTGTATATACAATGTAGAACCTAAAATAAAAATGAAGAAAGGCTGATGCAAACTTAAAACTTGTGTCAAGTTATTTGTGTACTTTGAAAGAAAAATAGGGTTTATGGTTTACATGATGAATTGATGATGGAAAAAATTAGGTGTGTGAGTCAAATTTGAGTCCAGAAACCCTCCCATATCATTAAGGCATACAAATAGTATATCCATGTCAAATTCCAGTGCATACATAAATAGTTTGAAAAAATTTCAGCTTTGGCCACAGGTCACTGTTACCCATGTCTATTCCTAGTACAATGTTTGTTCATTGTTCCTTTTAAAATTCATTCGACAGTACACATGTTCCTGCATATAGTACTACAAGGGCATATTTTTATGGTGTTAATTAAACAATGAAGGAAAAAGATAGATTTTTCATCACAATTATGATTCACATACATTGTATATACAATGTATCACCTGAAAGAAAAATGAAGAAAGGTTGATGCAAACTTAAAACTTGTGTCAAGCTATTTTTGTACTTTGAAAGAAAAATAGGGTTTATGGTTTACATGATGAATTGCTTATGGAAACAAATGGGTGTGTCAGTATAATTTGAGTCCAAAAACCCTCCCATATCGTTAAGGTATGAAAATAGTCTATCCATGTCAAATTTTAGTGCATAGAGAAATAGTTTGAATTTTTTTTAACATTGGCCCCATTCACAAGTTATTGTTGCCCATGTCTAGTCCTAGTACAATTTATTTTCGTTGTTCCTTTAAAAATTTGTTCGAAAATACACATGTTCCCGCATCTAGTACTACATGGGCATATTTTTATGGTGTTGATTAAATAATGAACGAAAATGAAGGATTTTTAATCACAACTATGACACACATACATTGTATATATAGTGTAGAACCTGAAACAATAATGAAGAAAGGTTGATGCAAACTTAAAACTTGTGTCAAGATATTTGTGTACTTTGAAAGAAAAATAGAGTTTATGGTTTACATGATGAATTGATGATGGAAACAAGTGGGTGTGTGAGTCAAATTTGAGTCCAAAAATCCTCTCATATCATTAAGGCATGCAAATAGTCTATCCATGTCAAATTTTAGTGCATACATAAACAATTTGAAACAATTACAATGTTGGCCCCATTCACAGGTCATTGTTTCCCATGTCTAGTCCTAGTACAATGTATTTTCGTTGTTCCTTTTAAAATTTGTTCAACAATACACATGTTCTTGAATCTATTACTGCAAGGGCATGTTTTTATGGTATTGATTAAACAATGAATTAAAAAGAGGGATTTTTCATCACAACAAAAAGTTCAAATGAAACGAGGCCGAGATCAGATATATAGAGTGGGTGTGTGAGTCATATTTGAGTTTGAAAACACACGTTATTATTTCCATATAAATCATGGGACAAATTCCCATGTTTTCAAATAGTTTCAAATAATATTCTATAGAAATGAAAAGCAAGTTCATCAAAACTTCGTTGATGCAATACTATGACAACAATGATGACATCTACAATCATGATGGTATAAAAATGAATGAGATTCTCTTGGTTTCAAGAATAATTTATCCTCTACTAAAGAAGGCCAACCACGTGAAGGTGGAATCTCATATGTCCCCTCTCCTCCCCCTCACATCACTATCAGTTCCCCATTACCTAATCTATAAAATAAAAAATAATCGAAAGCAACCTAGTAAGATTCATGCATAGAAACTACAAAAAAGAAATTAATGAAGGTAAATGAAATTATGTGTTTGTAAATGATAGTTTTAGTTTACCATGTACTTTAGTATCTTGGCGACTATTTCCAGGTTTCACATAATAATTAAACAACATGTAACACATGATACAAATACATCACATAAAACTTAAAAACATGTAATTAACCCATGACATAAGTAAATTATTTTAAGATAATAATTCATACAAATTAAAATATATAGTCACGTACCTGATCCAAATCAACATCTATATAATCATCCTTATTTTGTATTTTATTCTTCATCAAACTCGACTGTATCAGCAGCTAGTTCAAAAATGGTGTTGAAAGGATTGACGATATCATCATCGTCATCAATGTCATTTCTGAGCATATTTTCATCGACATCATCATCAAGAATTGCATTGTCTCGTACTCTTGTATCATTACCTTCTTCTTCTGTCGACCCTACATGATCTTGAAATTGTGTCTAATATGGAGAATCATCTTATTATTCAATATGATCTTCATCATGTACATGAGTATACTTAACTGGCCTTCCTCTTGGATCATATCTAACAACAAATGACCAATCCCTCTCACCTGGAACATTTGAGTAAAAGACATACTCACATTGGCTTGAAAAAACATAATAATCATGTCCTCTTTTAAAAACCATTGTTTTAATCATCAAAAATCCATTGACATGTTGAATAACAATTATTTCTTCGTCGTATTCATGCATTCATAACCTGTACCATTTGACATCGAATAAAACTAATTTGAAGAAATTAAAGTCACACGGAAGTATATCATTCAAATACCCATAATATCTATTTTCAAATTCTCAGGGATGTCTGTCACTCCTACAGGAAAGATTAGTGACCTAGAATACTGCAGTTATCCCACTATCAATAGTTTTCCTAGTTTCATCCAATTGTTTGATGCAAAATTTTACCATTGCACCACATAGCCTTGTGGTGTTACAACTGCAATATATCAGATATGTAAAAGATTCATTGTCAATTAATAAATTAACATATTTATATAACTTGGAAATTATCTAAGAAATACAGTACACATGTAGTCACATTAATATAATATAAAATAATTGAATAAAATGGGTGAATTTGCTTGCCTGTCCATCTTTCAAACCATATGCTAAATCTATTTCCCTTTGCATAATATTGGCATCTACCAACTTAGACATACGTTGCCATGATAACCTACTACCACGATGTTTACATATTTCAATCCATACATTCATCTAGTCAAGATTGTTTGCAATGTGTAAATGTAGTGCATCCCAATCTTGAACAACTGAATCAAAAAATCACAGTTCACCAATATTAAATATTAGTTATAATTTCCATGGTAAATATTAATAATTTATGAAATAATAGATATTAATATATTAATGACTATGATCATATACACAATAAGATAAAATTTATATGTAGTGATATAAATCTACACAATTATTAATATATTACCTCTCATTTTTTTCATTCTACCTTTCCCCAACACATGCTCCTGGTCTTCAAATTTTCTGATGGAGTTCACATCCCAAATGTGATCCACTGCATGCATAGTTGGCTATGTTAATTTAGGAAAATACTAACTAATATACACCATGGATTTATATAACATATATCCCTCCACCATAGAACCCTCATGACGTGCTCTTTGTCTAACCAAAGCCTTCAATTATTTCAAGTGCCTTTCAACCATCCACATTGATTTTGTGTGTACAGGTCCACAAATTTCAATCTCCTCAACTTGGTGTATGAGGAAGTGTTCTTGTGCATTGAAAAATGTTGGAGGTATATAATTTTGCATTTCACAAATTAGCTGAGGAATTTCTCTCTTCCAATACTTCATATTATCTTCATGAATTTCTTTCAATGACAACCAACTACATGAGATCATGACATAAGAAAATAATAGGTTTCAACATCACATAATATAAATTACATTACAAGTAAAACACATGTCATTAAGTACAACAACAAATTGAAAGAACATTCTGCATATAAATCACAACTACTTACCACATGTATTTTCCCGGATCATATATAACTTGTTTGATGTTGTTGTCAAAGTCATTTGGGAGATATAGTGGTAGAACATATTGTAACAAAAAAATGAATCATTATTTGTTTCGACCAAAGTAGAGAAAAAAAGATAAAAAAAGTTAAAATATTTATAAGGCCAATATATAAATATGTATACCAAAATTATTACCTTAAGTAAGGTATGCCAATCATGTGTTTTTACCCCACCAAATTCACCTTTCTCCATTAAGATATCAATTATGTTTGAAGCAAAACCCGTGGGAATTTAATTATTTGAATGACCTCTTTTACATCATTTCTTTGTTTCTTTGTTAATAACCATGGAAGGTTATTTCAGTATCCATCTCTATTTGATCGGATCACACTTCGGATTGCATGATTGACTTCATGAATGTTAGTACAAATTTTGACAATTTGTTTTCTTTATCCCTCCTACCATCTTTGATTCGCCATAACATTTATGTCACATTCTTCCTGGTATGCATTATATCAAACAAATGAGATATTTTTAGCTCCTCATATTAGGGAAACCTCATGAATTGAGTGGGATAACATTTCATTCCTCATGGAAGCCCATTATTAATACCTTCATGATGGAGGCCTTCATGAAGCATAAAAAAAATCACAACAATAATGATCAAATACGGTAAAACAAATTCAGTGATTAAAATAAAAATTCAAAACATTACATATATGATACATAAAGAAATTGTGTACCTTGATGATTTCTATTATATTTCAACCTCCATAGGTGAGGTGTCATTCTTCATGGTTTTAAACCAGTCTCTTCTTTCCCATTGAAAATATGTTTTTCAGTAGTATGATACCTATGGTTCTTAGAAATGAGGTGCCTATACTCATCAAACACCACCTTTCCTAAAATTATTGAATGACGATACTTCATCTTAGGACCACAAAATCGACATGCAAATTTACCATTGACCTCAAAACTAGCATATATGTTATATTTTTCCCTACTTTC
This sequence comes from Picea mariana, assembly GCA_032191745.1. NCBI lineage: Eukaryota > Viridiplantae > Streptophyta > Pinopsida > Pinales > Pinaceae > Picea > Picea mariana. Next base: position 7,188 of record JASDQU010196834.1, on the reverse strand, counting down.
ATTTTTTTCATTATCCATTTCTTGGTTCTTTTAGCCTTGGGATCAACCCCATTGAATTGTGACACTAACCTTCATTGTTGATAAGTGTGTTGTACTTTATGTGGTAGAGCCTTCCTTCCATGAGCATCTTATTTAGAGCCTTGTTTTCCATTTGGTTCCCATGTTGAAGTACTTCATAGGCAGAGGACTCTTGTTTAGTCCTGCCATGACTTTGTGTTGAAACCTCATTCTTCTTCTTCATCTTTCTATGGCGTATACCTGAGGGACTCTCCTAGAGCGTGATTTGTTGTCTTTCAAGATCGCTTAAACTTTGAAAGCAACATCTAAAAAAATATTATTTATTATTTTTGGTCTCATTTGGATTACTTAAGAAAATAACCCCCCCTGGAGTCTTCTTTAAGAACTTTTGATACTCTCTAAAATTGAAAATATTGTCGAGCGATCTCGTTTCCCTTCATGCTCGTCAAACTAAAATTTGAAGGAACATATGTCTGATGGTAGTTTAACCCTTTTTCATTCCAGACGGTTAATTTATGAATAAATATATTCCCTAGGAGCTTCGGTTTACTAGGAGAGTATTCTCAGGCCTAAGTTTAACCCTTTTTCGAGCATGAGGGACTAAATTTTCGAAAAAGGGCCATTCTCCCTGGTTTTGATTTATCTCTTTTTCAAGCCTTAGTTATTATCTGTGAAAAAGGAACCCTCTCGGAGTCCATAGTTAAGCGCTTTTGATAGTCCCTAAATATGAAAAGATCGTGGAGTGACCTTGTTCCTTTCACACTTGTTATTTGGTCCAGAAGGAATATATATTTGGCATAATTTTAACGCTTTTTCTAGCCAATAGATCATCCAGGAAAAAGGTACACCTCAAGAGACATGTCTCACCGAGAGAGTTCTCCTAAGTTATATTTTATACATTTTCGAGTTGAGGAGAATAAACTTATAAAAAGGTTGTGAGTCCATAGTTAAACTCTTTTCAAACTCCTTAAAATTGAAAAGAGAGTGAAGTGATATTGTCTTAGTCACACTCGTTAAAATGGTTTTGAAGAGACGTCCTTTCGGTATCATTTTAACCTTTTTTTGAATTGAATGGACTAATTACTAAAAAAAGAACACTTTGGAGTCTTCTTTTAGTGTTTTTCAGACTCTCTAAATGTGAAAAAAACCACCGATCTTACCTTCTATGGGATCATAAAACTCCACATGGAAGGAGTCTTGTTATGTCATACTTAATCGTAGCACATGTCTCATCCTTGTGTATTTTTCCTGATGTCAGCTTCATGTTTCTATTAAATGAACCTTCAAAGAATTCCTTAAATGCAAGCCTTGTAGAACGTTTTCTCTCGCAATATGAAACCTTGACCCATGGAGGAATTTTCTCGAGTCTCCTTATCTTGCACATGTCTCCTTGAACTAAGAATCAATATGTTCCATGTGCTTGAAACTAGTTTTCTTTCCCGCGACAATCTTTCCTCATTTTTAACGTAGAATTATTTTATTTTTTTTCAAGCTCGTTAAAAGTTTGAAAAGGACAAAAAATCAAATATTCCAAAAAGAGGGGATGGGATATAAATTCTCTTTTTTCGGAAGAAAGATAGTCTCCCTTGGACAAAGCACATACTTCCATTTGTTTTCCAAGCATTGGGATATAGCATGAACTTAGGAAGTTGTTCTCTTTACATAGAGTTGTGTCCTCCTCCATTTGGTTACTCTTCCAAACATATGGAGAGTTTTTGGTGCCTCATGTATCACAGACTTATGTCTATACTATGTTTCTTGAGTCATCATTTTTTCATTCTTTTTTCCAAGGGAATATTTATCCAACACGAGTCGGTCATTCTATGGTTAATCCCCTGACTTTCAAGAGTCGGCCATCCCGAGAGTCAATTCAAGTTCGGATTCAAAATCAATGGAGTTATGTGCCTGATGATCGAGATCCTCTATTATCTCTACCAATGACACATTCAATACCTCGGGGTAGTGAGTCTTACGCTCCTATTGTACTCCTATCTGAGTTTTGAAGATATTGAAGTTGTTGTTCAAGCTATGAAGTCATCATCTCCAACCACGGGCATCAATGCTTCTTGAATATGCATATCATATTGCACTTGTATATCTTTAGATGATATTGAGATGTAGATGTGTTATGTATTGTTCATGACTTCACTTTACATAGACATTTATATATTTTTTAGTAGTCATATAGGACATGGATCTGCAGTGTATTGGATTGGAAACCATTCTTAGTTCATCCTAATCATGGGTATGCCCACCTCAGAGAGATTATCATTGTTTTTCAGATGGCGCACTCATGAACACTCATCTTGGGCTCACTCAATTCCATTCCCTCCCCCTGGTAAAGATATTGTAATGTATTTCGGCCATCAGTTTCTCTTTTGACCTCACCCATTAGGGGGCATATTTTATAGTCCAAAATGCCTCATCTATGCATACAAGACATTGGCCCTTCATTTTTCATACTTTGTCAAAACATTTCTAAGGATTCCTCTTAAAAAACTAAGGGGGATATAATTTACCTGTAGCCATACTACCCTATTACCTCGTAGGTGAGAGTGATCTCCTCAAGTGGTATTCTTGGGCTTCTAATATACGAAGATGTACATGGAAGATAATTTGATATATTGGTTTTATCTAATGCGGTACTACTCAAAGGGGGTACCAATAAAGGTTACAAATATGTCCAACTAGGTGAGTCCTTTTGTATTTCCTGCATGTATTCTTCTCCAAGTGCAAGTTTACCCATTGGGTGACAGATATCTATGTTATTTATAGACACTCTAACACATCTCTATCCTAAAACAAATCTAAAATTTGAACATGTATTAGCATTGGAAAGTGTTGTGATAGTGCTTTCAGAATTATGTTTAGAGAAAAACAGATGGGATATAGATGCCAAAAACATATAAATATAATGACAAAGATGAAAAAATAAGTGCAGAACACAAATTAATAAAATAGAAGTTGAAATTTAATATTAGTAAGAAAACCTTTATTGATATTTAGTGTTGGACATATTGTCATTGATGTCAAAAATCGATGTCATTATGTTATAATGATGAGTTGTTGTGAACAAAGTGTAGAGGAATCTACCTATACCTCAGGAGAGGTAGCATGCAAAGAATCCATGTACAGAAGAAGTAACAAAGCACAAGGAATTAAAATCTCAGGAGAGTTAACGACTAAAGATCAGAGCATAAAATAATGCACAAATTGTTATTAAAATCTCAAGAGTAATAATGATGAACATATCATAAGAAAGAACGTTAATCAAAGCTCAGAAGAGATGGCGCACATGAGTCATTCATTCTTATTTCAGGACAATCCAGGATCGTTAGGTAGAGGTGAAGTCAAATGTTGGGAAGGATTAAAATCTCAACCGTTAGATATGAAGCAGGATCTTCGGATGGTTTCTCAGTCGTTAGATCAAGATTTGATCTAGAGTTAAGTATTATTTGTTGATATGGAATAGAAAAGGCAAACCATTAAATCAACAATAGTCAACTTCAACACTGACTACTCCAGAGAAAAGAATCCTAGAACAAGTAAGATTACCCAAAGGCTGAAGTCCCAAAGATGACATGAGTCATCCGATCCGAGGAACACTTCAAATAATATATCGATCGTTGGATGGATTAAAGTGGAAGGATATGATAAGAAAATACCAAGGCTGAAGCCCTGGAGTCATGAACTCCTGTCAACCATTGGATCTGGAAAACTGCTCGATGGTTGATCTATTCAGAGTGTGCCAAGGTAGAAATGGTCAACTTCGACATTGACCACTTCAAAAGAAAAGGGTTGCGAACATGTAAATTCACCCGAAGCACCGAAGGAATAAGTCATTCTCATCTGTCGATCTGAAATACATTTCGAGAGTTATGAAAACAATTAGATCCAGGAGGCTAACATATTCCACATGAGGAGATCCACATCATCAAGGACATGTGGCGCAATCAGATGACAAAATGTGTGAAGGTGCAGTTGGAATTTCAGGTATGGGTAAGTCATGAATCTAAGTGACACATGAAAGACATTCAGTCAGTGCCACATCAACAACTGATGTCAACAAATAAGTCACTCTGGGAGTATGTACTTCAAGAGTTTTTACCACCATCGAATGCTCGAAGTCCCAAAGTTTCATCATGCAAGATAAATCCAACCATCCGATCTACTTTGATGAAATGAACTCCAAAATATTGAAGGCCTTTGTAGGAGAAATCACTCAAAGCGCCAAAGGCCAAAGTCAACATTGATTGTTGATCTATGATAATTTTGGGAGCATTTTCAACCATCCCATCAGGAGATAGTCAATTTCGGTGCTGACCAACTATAGTGGAAATTGGAACAACAATTACCCGGACCTCCAGATCCATGAAGTCCCAAAGTAAACAACAAGCTTCCACCCAACCTTTGATTAATTCATAGTCGTTGATCGAGTACAGTGGAAAGATGGAGTAAGCATAAATCACAAAGTAATACTAACCGTTGATCTACTTTGGGGGCATTATCAACCGATGATCAAGCATAGTGGAAGGATAGTGTAAGTGGAGGTGTTAACCTATATGAAGCGATCATCACACCTTTATGACTTATTCTATAGGTAATTACTCGTGAGGAATTTCTACTCCAGAATTTAGAAGCCACAAATAGCTGAAGTTTTGAAGGAAATGGGAACTATTCATCTCAACTCTTTATTAAGTCATAATCGTCGATTGTGATTGAATCCTATAGATAAGTAAGGATCATTTGTTCATATAAGATTAAATATGGAATAGAATCTACTAGTGAAAATTTGTATATGCACTTTGTTACACGTCAAAATTGTTCAGATGGATAAGTGTCGCATTGTCCCTGTCAATTGTTGTAAGTGTCGCATATCCCTTATCAAATTTCGCAAGTGTTGCAAGTTGACCAATGGTGTTGAAAATGAAGGTCAAACATGATACTGTGATAACGACACTAAGGGAGCACTTATGACACATCATATGACTCATTTGAAGGAAGAGAACTGGTTCACTGGGATCAAAAGAATCTTGACACCTGAAAAGAGCCCTGAAACTGAGGTTTGGAGAGGGAACGCTCCCCTAACATAGATGCAGAAGCGCTGGCGCTCCCCTATCATGTCTTAGGGAGCGTTATAACGCTCCACAGACCCTTTTGGAGGAGCGTTTCCCATCTTAAGAGCGTTGGCGCTACCCCAAGGCTTGCCAAGGAGCACCACAACGCTCTGTGAACCCTTCTGAAGGAGCGCTCCCTAATCTGAGTCAGTTGTTAGCCCGTTGAGAAGAATAAGGAGAAGAACATTCGAGATTAGGAGGCTATTGTGCTCGAATTCTTGTTCTCATCACCAGATCCTTGATCTATGGAGAAGGATCCCAACTGGTTCTAAACATAACCCAAGAGGTTAGGCTCCTCCCAACCTATATAAGCAGGCTCTATGATGATGGAAAAGAGGAAGAATTGGATATGTGAAACTTATGATCTTGGAGGAAAATTACAGTCAGCTAAAGGAGATTGATCAGTGACGCTGTTGTTATCCAGGTCGTGGATCTTTCAGGCAAGGGTTAGATGAAGAGGACTTGACGAAGCTGTCGCATTCGCATCTACGATTGTAAGTACTGCTGTCGTTATTCTCATTAATATGACACGCTTGGCCTGTTTCTTTCTAGTTTGTGTCTGATGTTACATGAGCTTATCATTTAATGGTAGATCTGTTTTAAAACTAATGTCAATAGAGTAGGAAGTAGTCGTATCTTGTTTTTCCCATAGAACTCAGCGAGGAGCAAAGGATTGGAGCGCAACTCGGAGCGTGCAGGGACAAACGTCGATAAAAAGGTACTTCTATCATCCTTTCTTCTCATGTGTTAGTTTAGATAGATTCGAAAGAAATTCAGTGCCCACATTAAGCACTTTTCTGTCTAGGGTTAAGGTCAAGCCCTAGAGGTCGATCTACTTGTCCGCAGGCAGATTTTCCTACAACAGAAATTGGCGACTCCACTGGGGAGATAGCCTCAATTCAAAACCTCTTGTTTGGATTTTTCTCCTCATTGACCTTGGTCTGTCCCTTGATTGTTTCAGACCTGGTTTACCCCTCTTTGACTAGTTTCATGAGCTGATTGGCTCCTTGTCCCATCATACTCAGCATCTGTGTCAAGTTAGAACCTCAATTTTTAAATTTTCTTGACATTTCTGGAACTTTTAGACCCTGGCACCCCTGTCTCAGTGTTAATAGAGTGTCAGCGCTCCTAGAGGCTCTGCACAGAGCGTTATAATGCTTCTTTCCCTTGGAAATAGAGCGCCAGCCTCCTTTGGCCCAGAAACCTTCAAAATTTGCATTTTTTTTGGATTTCTGCCTCTGTGTTCTTTTGCTAAGTGATCTTGAGAGTCAGTTTTTCTTCCTTTCAACCTCGATATCTGTCCTTTTGAAGGATAAACACCTTGTTGAGTGGATCTTATAGCCTTCTTAACTATTTTCATTGAGTTTTTCTGCTGAGTGAAATTTGAAATTTATGCATTTTTCTCATCTCCTCATCAGTTGAGTAAAAAACTTTGGTGAAGGTCATCAAAGGCCTATAGACCCCTTCATCTTGCTTTGAGTCAAGGTCCTTATTCTTCAATTTTTTCTTTTTGGGTGTAAATTTTTGTTTTTTCTCTTTGATTGCTTCCTCTTTTTCGCTTTTTCATTTTGATTGATACGAAGGGTGTATTGTTTGTGTTACTCTTGCTTATGCTAGTTTGGTTTTCATTTATACCAAGAAGATAATTAGCGAAGATAAGCATTGTGATTGTGTTGATCATCATCCATACGCAAACAATAAAGATATTTTCATGATTGATTGAGCATGTTAGAAGGCATTTGAAAAGTTTTGCATTACATTAGAATTTGATTGAGAAAAGAATCGTTTTGAGGGCATTCCGTAGTTGTGCTTGTTAGTGAAAAAACTCTCTCTCTCCCTTAGCTAGACGTTCATCGAAAGAAAATGATTGCTTATCATACTTGATGCACTCTTTGGGTCAGAGTCTTAATTCCACTTGTTTCACTTCCATTCACCCCTTTTGCGTAAAGAACAGCCACTAAAATCAACGTTAATTAAAAATCATCTAGAACTTTTTCTTTGATAGAATCCTCCACCAATAGTAGAATAGGTGTAGTACTTTGGATCAGGGCTG
>JASDQU010196833.1:0-11696 GCA_032191745.1 Picea mariana | reverse complement strand
ATAGGGTTTTTAGGGGATTTTTTTTTTGGGTGCTTTAATTGGTTTGATTTCCTTTTTTTTTGAGTTTCTATAAGTTTTTATGTCTTTAATGGATTATGGTTTTCCATACCAGTATTCCCTGCCTTGTCAGCTTTGTCTGTTGGTTTTATTTTTGAAAATTTACAGAGGTGTATGCGGCCTGCAATGGGTTTGCACGCGTACATATGCACCCTACATTTGAACAACCCACGTACATACGCAGGCTACTAAAGTGTCAGTTGTGTTCCTGTGTTAGGAAAATATTTTTCCAAGAAGAGGTAATCATCTTCTTCCCTGATTGAAGCCATACTTCTCAAGGGTTTTCTTGATTTAGTCCTGGTCTCTGTTGTTAGAGTCTTTAGCCTAGGTTTGACGTCAGTTATGTTTTTCTTTATCAAGATTTCTTGTGTTTTCTTGGTTAGGGTTTGAGATGAGTTTGTGAGTCTTTTCTGATTATCTCATTTGGTATTGTCAGTGACTCTCTGCGAGCCGTAGAAGACCATAAGTCATTTTTGGTCTCATCTTGTCTTCACTTTTTCCCTTTTATTTTCTTTGGAAGAAAAGAAAAAGAAGTCATTTCTAGTTTCACATTTTGAAGCATTAAAATAAAAAATAAAAATATTTCATTTCTTTTTGTTTGGTTAAGTAGTTAGGTTGATTATATTACTTGTCAGGAAAAAGAGTGCTTTCTTAAGTTCTTTATCTGAATACTTAGAACACTAAGTAGCTCGTAGTTTAGAAAAATCTTGTTTTGGGTGTTTCTTTTAAAAAGATCTTAGAAAAAAAAAAGTTAGTTCAAAAGTTGGTTAAAGAGTTTAAATTCGCAAACCTTTATTTGTCAAAAAGAAGTAGTTTTTCTTTCAGTTTCATTTAATGCTATTCCCTTTCATCTTTTAAAAACACACCACCGGTTTCACTATCGTCTCCTTGACTTAAAAAAACCACTTAAAATTAACAATAAACTAAAATTTATTAGACTTTTTGTTTATAGGGTCCATCAACTAGTCTAGGCTAGAGCCTTGATTTAGGTTGAAGAGGAAACTCTTCAAGGCTATAAAACAAACATAGAAGTTTGTGCTAGGGAGTGTCAAAAGGTCTAGTAAATGTGGAAGTTATCTAGTACCCCCCTCTAACATTGGGGCTAAACATGAGGTCATGTGCAGAAAGGTAGTGGAGATAACCCCTCCAAAGTCGAACCAAGCGTAGTGGAGAATGCATATAGAGGGATTATCTTGGGATTCCGTTGATCACATTTTCCACAGAGCTTCGTGGGTCTCGAATCCATTTGAGGTCCTCAGTCGTCCTCTGGAACACTTTCTTTAAGTACCCTTGATAGGTTTGGGGCTTGATACCTTGCTCATTGCGGTCCACCTGACTGTCGACTGTACCTGCCTAGTGATTGTTCGCACGCTGGAAACCTAGTTTCCTTTATCTTAGTTACTTACATACCTGATTGTGGGGGTATACCGTGGTACCTAGGGTAGACATTGGGCCATGATTTGCATAGTATACCTAGAGGGTTCTTTCGTATTCAAGTTTCACTTGCACCGATAAGTTGCTCTAGTGTTGGTTGGTGTAACTGCTCTTCCAACTAGTTAGTGGCTTGATTTCTTTATCTCATAAGAAATTTTCTAGTGTGTGTTGGTTTTCAACATTAGTAAAGCCCTAATGTATCATTGATTTTCTCACACAGTGGAAGATCAAGAGCTTCGTTGGTCATGAAGGATTTTGGGCCTGCTGTCGGTTGAAGTGGAGCCACCACCACCTCCGCTAAGGTGAAGACTTGACCAGGAAGGGTCATTTAAGGTCACCAGAAAACAGGAAAATGTACCCGAGCCATCCCCGAGAGGAGAAAAATTGAATCCAGAGGAGCCTACCATTTATGACCTTGGAGCGGAAGCTCTCGAGCCGTATAACTCCCTGATCACTGACTTGTCAACGCCCATTCTGGTACAAGTTGTCCCTCCAAGGATAACTCATCGCGAGCATCAAATAGTCTTGCAAGAAATGATGGAAGAAAATGATGCTACTTCATCTGGGAGTCCTCATACTCCCTTAATGACTGCCACCACAGGGGGTGTTCTGCCTCCTAACTCACCCTCACAGGTCCAGACCACTATCATCTCGACCGCCTCTACCTCGAGTAGTGGTCTGATTCCATCTATGGTGGCAATCACTGTTCCGTTCACCTAGAGTGCAACAAGCCCTCCATTTTCATACGGGATGATTGTCTTCAACATGAACTTGGTCCTGTCCTACTCCACCCTATAGACCATGGGTTTGGGGGCAGGGATCTCAAACGCTCCTAGGTCCATGCGGGGCACCACAACCCGATATAATTATTTCCCTTACATCATAGGTCATATACCTTCGTCGTCTCCCTCACTCGGTAGTGCCTCTAAGCAACATGTATGGCCAACCATGAACACTAATTTGTCTAGAGTAGGTAGTCAAGGACCTTCTTCCAACACCACATAGGTGGGTTCTTTGTCATTCTCTTTGTTCGACGCGTTTGGTAACAACACATTCTCGTCAGTTGTCGTCTCATCCTGAGGAAACCCTGGTTTTGGACAACAAAATCCTGTGCAGGGTACTCCTGTACAAGGGGGAAATACCTCACAAGGACCTTGGAATCCGTGGTAGGGATCAATCCCCTCATCAGGGATGTCGATCAGGGGCAACCCCTTCCATGGTTAATGGAACCTATGCGTATCAGATCGGCAAGGGGCACCCTTTTCCAGAACCTTTGGACCGCAACATCGGGAGCAATCCCTTCTCAGCCCTCAACATCCTACTACGGGAGTTAGCCAATGACGTCTCAACAAGAACAGTATCTGTATGTTGGACACGGCCATGGATTTTACCAGAACCCTGGTCAACAACCTAAATTTTCCTGTCAACCTGGTGCCAACCAAACTCCAGGCTCCTTTCCTCCTGTACATACTCAACAACCTAAGCTACCTTTTCTGGAAATGTTTCATTTTCCATACTTGTCAATATTGTTAAACGACCCAATCTTTCATGATTTGTGTTGTCTAGCCATGCCAATGAAGTTGCCCTCGGACATTCTGAAGTTCGAAGGTAAGCCCAATGAAGATCCGGGCGATCATGTGACTACCTTTCACCTATGGTGCTTGTCCAACTCATTGAAGGATGACTCTTTCTAGTTATGTTTGTTTCAACGCACTCTTATCGGGAGGTCCACACAAGGGTACATTGAGCTTGACCACTCAAGATACTCTACTTTTGGAGAATTGACAATGGTTTTTCTAAACCATTTTCAATTACCTGTGAGATACAATGTCGGCACCGAATTGCTGGCCAATTTTGAGCAAACAAAAGCTGACCATATGTCAGATCACATCCGAGAATGGTGGCGTAGGAAGAGTTTGATAAAAGTATCAGTTCCACTGACTTTCCTACTGGAGTGGTTCATTAAGTCTTTGGTACCTCATTTATCCAAGGACGTCGCAATGTTAGGAGTGTTTTCCGAGGAAGAGGCAATATTGAGAGCTCAACCGCTTAAACTAATATACTGTTAGTCTAGTTTAATTTACGAAGTTTTTCCAGATGTGCCACGGTCCATTATTTACAAGACCAGACACAAGTCTGGACCACATGTCGATGGTATTGTTGGTTGAGTACAAAAAAATACCGCTGATCATCTATCAAATCAATTGCAGCAATTTTCGATACAGCAGATAGCAGCCAGCCAGACCTCTGGTTCGACTGCTCCCCCTACTCAAACTTCGGATGTACACAATGTGAAATTGACGAACCCAAAGGCCACCCAATAGCCTGACAGAAAGAAGAAATAATGAAATAAGGCTAAAGGGGATAAGAAACCCACCAACAATGCTGGCGGGGGTGACACGGAAAAAAATAAGTTGAAGTATCCATGTAACCTTTGCATGGAAGACCATCCAACTCACCTATGCCCTCGAATTGCAGAGGCCCAAAATGTTTTAGCGCAGTAGCAGCCTGTTGTGATAACGAACCCATTTCCACATGGGAAAAATTTAACTCAAGCCTCTACAGATGTGGATGGGGGCAGTCAAGGACCCCCTTCATCGTCTAGTAATCCCTCGACCTTGAATGTTTATATGTTGAAAGGTGATGCCCAGATAACAACTAGGACACACAATTACAGAATGCCAAACACTTATGAGAAGGGTAAAGAAGCTAAAAACCCATCTATTCCTCTCTAGATCGAGAATACGTTGTGTGAAACAATGACATGCATCCCGAAAGGGGCGTTCAAGAAAGCTTCACATAATCCAAACGTGAGGGCCACCCAAAATTACTTTGTGGTGGAGGATTTGTCACAAACCCATTGCGCAATGTCTTCTTTGGAGGTCCTCTAGAGATACCCCTCCCAGAGAAAGGCTCTGTTAGTTGCCTTAGGATCTGCTGAGACCTGTAATCCAGGAAAAATCATGCTTGATACAACTGACTTAAAACCTCATCTCCCCTACCACATGGCATTTCAGATAGTAATGGCTTACACCATGAAAAAATTTACATGAAATATTTTCCACACAGTGGTTGATGAGGGCGCCTCGACATGCATGATGTCATTGGCTTGTTGGAAGGCCATTGGCCAACCCATTTTGTCTCCGTCACCCACTCTTATTACCACTTTCTATGGTCATTCGTTCCAACCCCATGGAATCATCCCTTCTTTCCCTATGCAGTAAGGGGGGAAGATCTTGTGCGTTGAGGTTGAAGTGGTCGATGCACCTCTCAACTACAATCTCTTGTTAGGAAGGATTTGGACGTATTCTATGCATGCAGTGGTTGATACACTCTTCTGGGTCTTATTGTTTCCACATGAGGGCCAGATAGTGTCCATTGATCAGTTGTCCTTCTCCCGTCCTGACCCTTCATCGGGGACATCCACGGTCCCAATGATTGATAACCCTTAGCTTGGCGTCGTCAACATAGGGGTTGGTTTGTGCCCACCTTTGATGGGTACTTTTCATTACTCGCCTCCTTCTGGTGATGTTAAATTCATATCAGCTATCCCCGACAGCCTAAGGCTGAAAATTTTCAAGTATCATCATTCTGCACGACTTACTTTAATGATCTATGGACTCTTCCTTCCCCTTCGTCCACAATGGAAGGGACAGGGAATCATGGTGAGGCCATGCCCTTGTCCGTAGGAGAGGTTGCATACTCTATGGTCCAACAAGCTTCCGTCGACCCCAATCCGACTCTCGCACAGGAATTAGATCCACTTTTCGAGTCTACCTAGGCTTAAGGTTCCCCCGCCACTATCGATTCCCTATACTTGGTCTTGCCCTATGAAAAGGAAATTATAGAGGCATTGACTGGTCCAGAAAAACCCTGGGATGATCTCCATCACAGATCTTATTTTCTCTTGGAGTTAGGAAGAATAGAGGTAGGTGAATTCTTGTTGACTATGACTGGAGATAGCCCTTGTCTTATTAATCCTCTGGCTATGCACACATTTTATGCCAAGGGTAATATGGAAACCATTGCTAAAATGATACCTACTGACATTTATAGAACCCCTAGCGTCGTGGAGAATGTCTTTGTCAGAGCAGTCTACTCCCCTGAAGAGATTCAAATCTACATGGATTTATTTAAGGAATTTCACGATGTTTTTTCCTAGTCTTATGAGGAAATGCCAGGCATAGATCCAAGAATCGTTGACCATGACATAAAAACTTATCCTGATGCCAAGATGGTCTAGGAGAAGCTTCATCCAATAAATCCTAAGAAAGTAGCAACTATCAAGGCTGAAGTAGAGAAACTGCTCAAAGATAGTTTCATCTACCCCATTCAATTGACTCAATGGGTGTCAAGTCCCATTCTGGTAAAAAAAAAGCAGGCTATGATTCATGTTTGTATGGACTTTCATGATTTGAAAAAAGCATGTCCAAAGGAAAATTTCCCTACCCCATTTATTGATCAGATTGTCGATGAATGCACAGGCTATGAGGTATTTTCTTTCATGAATGGTTTTTCGGGATACAATCAAATACAGATTAATCCTGAAGACCAACATAAAACAACTTTTATCTGTCCTTGGGGTACATTTTATTATCGAAAGATGCCTTTTGGCCTGAAGAATGCTGGAGCCACTTTTTAGTGGGCCATGTCTTTTACTTTCCACTATCTCAAACACATAGTTGAGGCCTATCTCGATGATTTAGCATCACGATCTCGCAAGAGAGCTAGTCATCCCATGCACCTCCGACTTATCTTTGAGTGATGTCGCTACTATCATATTCACTTGAATCCAAAAAAATGCAGTTTCTACATGATGTTGGGTCATCTTCTAGGTTTCATAGTTTCGACAACAGGGATCATGCTTGATCCTCTAGAGGTTGAGGCAGTAGTTCAATTGCCTCCCCCATGCACAATCACTCAGCTTCAGAGTTTACAGGGAAAATCCAACTTTCTTTGACGTTTTATTGCAAACTATGCCGAGATCACTAAAGGTTTCATGTGTTTATTGAAGAAGGATGTTCATTTTTATTGGGACAAAGCCGCTCAACACTCTTTTGAAGCATTGAAACACACCCTCACATCTTCTTCTCTACTTCGGCCACCCAATTATAATAAATATTTTTTATTGTATTTGGTTGTGGCAGAGTCGACCATCAGTATGGTCTTGGTTCAAGAGGATGATATGCTTGAAGAACATGTGATTTATTACTTCAGTCAAGGCCTGGTTGGACCAGAACTCAACTATTCCCATGTTGAGAAGCTTGTGTTGGTAGCAGTACATGTTGTGTAGCGTTTCCGTCATTACATCATGTTTCGTAAGACCACCATCATTGCTGTGGTGAATCCATTCCAATATGTGTTGACACGAAGTGTAATCGGTGGAAACATTAGTAAATGGATTGTTATCCTCCAAGAATTCAAATTGGATTTTGTTTCAGCGAAATCTAAAAAGTCATTGGTCTTTGCCGAACTCACTTCGGAACTTCTGGTCGAGTCAGGTGATGTTACGCCCGAAAAATCACCGATTAAAGGATATATTTTTATGATTTCATCTTTGGACCCCTGGAATGGAGATATACTAGTCTATATCCAGACTTTGAAGTGCCCCACCTTTTCTTCTCGTGATGAGTGTCGACATATATTCCATCAGGAAAAAAACTATCTCATACTCGAGGACACTTTGTATCGTCGAGGTGTAGATTGCATCCTTCGTCGATGTCTCACTCATGAGGAAGCAGAGCTCATCCTTAATGACTGCCACACTAGAGCATGTGGTGGTCATTTTTTTGGGTTGGCAGCAACCCAAATGATTCTATGAGCTGGTTACTTTTGGCCGATGTTAATCAAGGATTGTGTTGAATCGGTCAAGAAATGCCACCCGTGTCAAATCTTCTCCCGAAAGATGAGGGCACAACCCACTCCTATGTTTCCCATCATTACAGTTGGCCCCTTCACTAAGTGGGGGATTGATTATACCACATGCCATCCCCCTTCAGCCAGGGGGCACCATTATATCATCATAGAAGTAGACTACTTCAAAATGTGGGTTGAAGCTATGCCAAAATTCAAAGATGATGGCGAGACAACAACTCTCTTTTTGTTCAATCAGATAATAGCAAGGTTCAGAATCCCAAGAGAGATTGTCACTGACCATGGAAGTCACTTTCAGAATAAAATTATTCTTGAGTTAACATCAAAATTTGGGTTGAGGCAAGAGAATTCATCACCCTACTACCCACAAGGAAATGGTTAGGTGGAAGCTGTGAATAAATCTCTCAAGGCCATTTTACTGCCAACGATAAATTCGACCAATTCTAATTGGCATTTGATATTGTACTTAGCATTGTGGGCCTATGAAATGTCTGTGAAGACTGCAACCAGTTTCTCACCTTTTCAACTCGTTTACGAGATGGAAGCAGTCTTGCCTATAGAGTGCCAGATCCCATCTCTAAAGTTGGCAGTACAGTTATTGCCATACACTTCACCGCTTAAGGAATGCTTATTATATCTTGAGCAGCTCAATGAGCAGCGTTGTGATGTAGCCTTGGCTAATGAGGCTCATAATCAAAGATTCAAGTGTCAGTATGATCGGCCCGTTCATGCTCGGATTTTCTCTAAAGGAGACCTTTTCCTAGTCTACGACCAAGATAAGGATCCCCTGGAGGCAGGCAAGTTCAAACCCATGTTGTTCGAACCTTTCATTGTGAAGGAGGTTTTAAAGAAGGGCTCTTATCATCTGGTAGAGTTTGAGGGAAATTCTTTAGTCGAGCCTAGAAATGGGATCTACATCAAGAAGTATTTTTCATAGGTGGGTTGCCTTGGGTGACTTCTTGTACATATGTATAGTTTTTATACAGTTAGTTTTTGTATTTTTGTTTTATGGATGCGTCATTTTTTATGTCATCTTTTTCAATAGGGCAGATATCAAGTGAATTAGAGGTGTTCGTTGGGTTTGTAGACGACGCTATCTGACACACTCGGAGGCTTGCTTCCACAGCTTGGGTGATTTTCACACCTTAGGGCCAGTTGTTATCTTCTAGAGGTATTTGTTTAGGCAATGCCACAAATAATGTTGTCGAATACAACGCAGTAATAGAGTTTCTTTGTGATGCTTTGTCGCATGGTAGCTCTCACCTCTGGGTCTACTTAGATGCTCAAATGGTTGTGTCCCATTGAAATGTGGTTTACCGCATTTACGATCCTACTCTACACCGAAGGTTCCTTAGGGTATGTCTCTTAGAACGAAGCTTTTCTTATATTACGTATATCCATGTTCTTAGGATATTGAATCAAATTACAGATACTCTAGCTAATCATGTATTAGATTAGCATATTGCACACATGTAAGAAAAAGCACACACATGCACATGTAAATACATTTGTAAATAAATTTAATCCTTAAGACATAAAAAGATGTAAATAAGCATTTATATATCGAAAGTATCAGAGTACATAAGTGGGAACAAGCGCCTCAAAATAACATGTCCAGTATGCACCACAGGGATTATGCCCTAAAAAATATACAAAAAGTTCTCTCGGCACATAAGTAGTCCATCCTAGCTAAGGGCAGGGCCTCTTGGACCTACCGTAGTGAACAATGACATTTTCCACATGCCAGAAGAGTTGGACCTAGGTCTGTGGCACCCCAACTACATGAGGTTGCATCGATGGTGGCAGATCCTCGATCTCTGCTATAGGGACTGTGCAAGTGAGCATGGTGAGGTTCCGCTCCACTCATCTCAATACTCTCTCAACCTCTCCAGCTGGAGGTCCCCTGCTGCTACTGCTGGTCTGACAGCTACGAATGGTTCTGCCTCTAGTTGAGGATGCCTCCTGGTCCTCATAAAGTCTCCTGGATGCAGTTTTCCCACATCTGTACATAACAGATACATAGTTTTCAAATACTCTAGTACACATAAAAATGATATATATAGAAAAGAAATGAAAAAATTAAAGAATTTTGAAAGTAAAATACATACCCATCTCTCCTCGCTCAGCTCCGGGAGGTAAGGGTATATCAGGATCCCTGGAGAAGTTGATCCCAGCATAGGGGTAGTCCTCTATAGTCAGAATTTGTCGAGACCACCAGTTTAAGAATGTGTCGTCAACGACCTCTATGGTCCTTCCACCCCCCTATTGTGGCAGCAATGTCACCCATCTACTCACTGTCGGAGCGGAGGCCACATGCCCCCACACTATCTCTCGAGGACTAGGGTTGGGTACCCTCTCTAAAAAGAACGAGCATAAAATAGTCCCAAATCTAAAGTTTTTGTTCTCCCGCCTGCCACACTCGGTGAGTTGTCTCTTTATGCAGTCTATCATGGTCATTCTCCAGTCAAAGATTCTTACATTCAAGCACTGCATTGCTCAATGTATGTTCACCTGAGAGGCCTGATGTAAAGTTGTGGATCCAATGATCCGCCTCACTATCATATTTGGCCCATTTTGTGATGGTTGTTTTGATGCTATTGCGACGTTATGTCGTTGATATGGCAACGAATTTAGATTCTCTGAAACGTCGATTTAGGTGACTTGGAATTTGCGACGAACTTGGTCAAACGTCGCATAAGCGACGATATAGGCAAACAATCTCAAGCCAAGTTTTCGTCTAAATTGCAACAATAACTTTTATAGTTAAACCGACGCATCAATAGAAGCCGTCGTCGCATATTCTATGACAACTTTTTGTTGTTTATGTAGCTAAACCGATGCAACAATAGAAGTTGTCGTCACATATTCGATGCCACTTTTCATTGTTTATATAGTTGAACCGTAGCATCAATAGAAGATGTCGTCGCCTATTCGGCAACAACTTTTTGTTGTTTATGTAGCTAAACTGACGCATCAATAGAAGTTGTCGTCACCTATTCGATGACAACTTTTCGTTGTTTATATAGAAAAACTGTTACATCAATAAGAACTATCATCACATAGGAGACAACATCTTTTCAATGTTTATATAGCAAAATCGTCACATCGATAAAAGTTGTTGTCGGATATGCGACGACCAAAATTTATTTAGGAAAAAAATAAAAAATTATTTTGGGCATCAATTTTGATATTAATATTAATATTAAATCCCAAAGGGTATTGCATGAGCCCCGTATTGATTTCACAAAGCCTTGGGACTTCTTTGATGGAGCTTATCAAGGCTCTCCAAAAATGTGTGGGGATGGAGTCATACTCTTTTTATATCATTACCACTTCTTTGTAAATTCTAACCTTGTACAATATCTACTGCAAACTGATATTCAAAAAAGAACAGAAAAGATACAATGGCAAATACAAACATTACATAGACATTTTTCACCTGGAAACCCAAACCGGGAAAACCAGCATATATTATATTCATACATTGTGTTACATTGTTTACAATACAATATACATATAGGAGCCAACGACATCCAAAACCTTAACCCAATGACCTGGATTAGTCCAAAACCCTAATTCCTTAACCGGAAATAGAAAACCATCAACAAAAAACCATATGCCGAAAAAACCACCTAAATATCATGTGGTCCCGGAAATATGTCGTCCCAGTAATATGTGGTCCCGAAAATATGTCGTCTCGGTGCGAAAAAAAAATTCGGGGGTGCTGCCCCCGAACCCCCGCGCGGCGGGCTCCGCCCCTCTGCACCCCCCCTCTAACCCCCCTGCGCGCCCGACGCAGATGCTCAGACACTACTACTTGTGCAAAGAATATAACACATACCCAACATTCTCCCACTTGTTGTTTTCTTTGCACACAGGGGGTTATAGGGTTACATAGTCAACAATCTAGGGCAACAATGCCCATGGATCCTCTACACCAAGAGAACTTCTCAGTGCTCATAGATTTTGTTAATGAATCTGCAACATTCTTCAAAGTGTCCACCTCCATCAGTGATACTTTCTTTTCTTCAATCATGTCTCTCACAAAGTGATATTGAACATCAATGTGCTTTGTCTTTGAATGATAAGCAGGGTTCTTTGCCAAGAAAATTTCACTTTGACTGTCACACTCTATCCTTACAACTTCTTTTACCAACCCAATACCTAAACACAATCTTTGTAACCATAATGCTTCCTTACTTGCATGAGTGGCTGCCATGTATTCATATTTTGTAGTTGAAAGTGCCACTACAGCCTGTCTTTTGCTCATCCAACTTGTTGCTCCTCCAAACAAGTTAAACACATACCCACTTGTAGATCTCCTATGATCC
>JASDQU010196831.1:4497-15523 GCA_032191745.1 Picea mariana | reverse complement strand
CATTGCCTCATTTAGCCTTTATCCTCTGGAGATTTCTATCAGTCAGTCATTGTTTTCATTCACTTTCATAATTTCGACTCCATATCCCTAAGTGTCCCTCCCCTTCCTTGCCAGCAACTTTATAAAAAAAAACCCAAAACAAACTAAATCTAGCCACTGATTTCCAAATAAATATCAAGTAACATGAGAGAGCCCTCTCTGAGTTGAGAAAGCTAGTGCCCAACTCTAAAGTTGGTTTAAACAATTACCTTTGTCATTTTTCTATCAGTTGAACAAAATTTACAGAGTGCTAACATACTTGAATCGAATTTTTCATAATCAAAGGCTTGAAGATGACTCTGGCCTTCCATATTAAGTTGAATTACTTCAAGAAGACCCTTTTCTAAGTCCATTTCCACACATATTTTGGTGAAAGTATACATTCCCCATTTTATCTCAACTTGGTCAATGAACTAACCCAATGTATCTCCAATATATTTGAGAGTGAATTTATACCAAAAGATCACGGGGAGATGCAAAAACCTAACCCATATAGGGGAAACTGAGATGTCCATATTTGGATCAAAATCAATTGTCCAATGGGAAATAAACATTCCCATGGAACCCATGAAGTGTGGGCATGATCTAAATATCTTATCTCTATTCTCATTATTCTCAAATATGAAAAATAAAAAACCATGTTCATAGTAAACAAGTTGACATGGAAGATCCCAATGCTCTGTGGTCCATACTTGAATTTCTCGAGATTTGAGTCACAGGCTTGCAAATTTTGTGATTAGGCTTTCTTATTTAACATAATGGATTTATTTTTAGCCTCTAGAGTTGAGATTTCCATCTTAGGGATGTATTCTACCATTTTAACTAATTTACTCTTTGCTAAGCATTTTCCTCCTACGAATTTTAGAATTTTTTAGAAGAGAAGCAAAGGCTTCCTCCTTAGATCTAATAGATTCTTCCATACTTTGAAAACCCCAAATTAAGTCTTCTTTCAACGTATTAGGTAAGAAGTCTTATGAGTTCAATGGTGGCTAGGGTCAATGGAAACTTGCACACTTCAAACTCCTTCAAATTGTGAGCCGAAGAGACAGGGATCTACGTTGCTCCCTCCCAAGAAGGACTAACTAACCACCTATGATCCTTGCGGCTTCCAACCAAGAATTGTCATGTGTGTCAAACTCTCAGCTTTCTCCTACTTGCAGAGTTGTGGTGGTTGCGGCTAGCGTAAATCCTAGACACCGAGGGAGCCTGACTTGATTTCATCCATTAAGGTGAAATTTCTTTCATAGGAGATCTCCATTTTCAAAAATAACTGTCTACAAATTTAAAAAATAACTCTATCTACAAATTTAAAAAATGACTCTATCTACAAATTCAGACAAAATTGATTGAATATTGATGTGGTAATATCAATGTTTAAATATTATAAAAATAGTAATTACATGACAATGATAATAAATAATGTATACATGATAATTATGGTAATTAAATAATTAATAATAATTAAATTAATATAAATAATTAAATAATCAATAATAATTATATTAATAAAAATAATTAAATAATCATTAATAATTGATTAACAATAATTATTAATAAAAATAATTAAATAATTGATTAACACTATTGAAGCTAACATAGCTGGATTTTCACTAAACTTTAACTTAATTTGATTGAATAAGAGTCACTTTTGATTGAAAAATGACACAAATTTAATATTGATGTAACAAGGTGTAAATAAGATGCAAACTATATGCAAATGTGTTCCTCATTTCTATGTCAAAACAAAACAATTATAATATTTAGATGACACAATGCAAAATTAATGCTAAAAAGTGTTTTTTGGAAAATATTTAGCCCAAAATTATGAAAAATGATTGCACTTTAGTAAGTGCCATTCTCTACTCCTCATTTTTGTTCTTCTATAAATCCATGTATAGTTCACCTTCGAAGCCAAATGAGTGCACTTTAGTAAGTGTCATTCTCTATTCCTCATTTTTGTTCTTCTATTAGTCCATATATAGTTCACCTTCGAAGCTGAGATATGATGGCCCTTTTCTAAATATGTAGGAAATAATTTACCGTGTATTATTTTTATAAGGTTTTACTTTTTATTAATTTTACAAGGTTTTACTTTTTATTAATTTTACAAGGTTTGACATTACAAGGAGTTGTTTAAATATTTAATTTTTTGAAAATTTTCATTAGAATCAGGTAAAATAGATGGTGGTGAAATTTTCATTTTTTATTGTTTAAATTTTATTTTTTTAATGCATATATGGATTCAATATTCTAAAAACTCTTAGGACACTAAAATTATATAAACTCAATCATTTAAATTTGAAGTTTCAACATTTTTTTTTATCAAATTTCAATAAAAATTCATAAAACTCCAAAATATAGAACATTTAAACTATGGACTATAAGAATGTGCATATCAACACTTTAGAAACCAAACAAGCGATCAAAAGAAAATAAGCATGCTTAAACATGGCTTCTATTACTACCATTTCTTATCCTTCACTTTGTTAAAGTATTTTAGATTTTAACCTTTCTTTCTATAATTATTTTGTTTCCAATAAAAGTAACCTATTTTGTTTTAATAATAATAAAAAAATTATAATCTCTCTCTCTCTCTCTCTCTCTCTCTCTCTCTCTCTCTCTATATATATATATATATATATATATATATATCATAGTTGCATGGGAACCGTTCTCAGCATTTTCAGCATCTAGTTTTCAAGCTCTCAAAGTTCACTGAGCTTGGGAGCTAGTTGGGAACGTCCCCAATTGGATGAGAATTCTTTTGGGAATTTGGAAGCTTTTTGGGAGCTTCAACATCAAAGAAATGGGAGCTTGGGAACCATTGTCCTAAAAAAAGAGCTTTAAATTAGAATTATATTAAATTAAAATGTAAATATATTTATTCATTTATTACAAATACATAATTTCTTACAAATATTTTCATTATATTTATTCAAAATATCACTATAAAACTAAGACTAAATTACAAGTAAATATTATTTCAAAAATTAGTAAAGTAAAAAAAATTAATAATACTCATTTTATAGTTGTGGATATGAAAAACTTTTAATGCATTTATGTTTTCCTTTAAGCCCAAACTAAACATGAAAATCAAATAAATCAATACCCTATCCAAGACAAACATGAAAATCAAATAAATCAATACCCTATCAAGGACAAGCATTTACTCCACTTAGTTGATAACAACCAACCATATCATTCACTTTTATTGTATTTTCATATTAGAAGAGTAGTACTATTTTTTATTTTTTTCAATAAAAAAAGAATAATACTTCAAATTTACAAAGATGTTTAAAGTTTATATATGTAAAGTTTAATTTTAAAAAGATATATGTAGTTTCAATTTTGTTTTTCATTTTTTAATGCAATATTTATGGATATTAAAGTTTTAATATTGTGTTAAATATATTCATATATTTATTATCACAAATTAAATGAGTAATTTTAATATTGTAGTTGTTGCAATAGGGTTAACATTGTCCTCAATTCAACTTCAATTTTATTGAAATAAGATTTAAAATGTATCAATATCTCTATACATTGTAATCTAAAGTACTATTTTTTTTATTTTTTTAATATATATTATTGCCGCTCCCAAATTCAAGTTTTATGTAAATTTGAGGGAAACTTCTACTGGTTAAAGACACTCGTATCCACATTCCTAACTTTTTCATATTTCAAAAACTGATGCAACATAAATATATATATAATATTCAATAAACTGTTTAATTATATAATAAATAAAAAATTAATCATATATATATAATCATTCAATAAAATTTTTAATTATTTATCATATTTAATTATTTAACTAATACTTAATTCATATTTAATTATACTTCACTTGACTTAATGTTTATTTAAATACATATCTTAAGAATATTTTATATGCAAAATTTACAACCCTACGATATTGGCATATTATTAAAGAACAAGAAATTATAACAACCTCCAAACTTTAAAAAAAAACTGCATAACAAAAAAATAAAAAGATAAATTAATATAAACTAATATCATTAAATATTAACTTGATACACATAATATTTATTAGAATACTATTTTAATATAAACTAATATCATTAAATATTAACTTGTTACACATAATATTTATTAGAATACTATTTACTAATTTTTAGTATTATATTTGTAATTTCATATATTCGATTTAGGTTTAAGGCAAGATGGTTCACCTGATTTTCTTTTCGGTCCTTTGGAATTATGAAAGGTTATAACTTTAAGACCAAAGGGTATGAAGTTGGTTATAAATGTTTGGTGGAGAGAAGGCTTCTCCACCCTTATAACTTTTATAATGATTTTGATGCTTTGTTATTTTTATTAATAAATAAAATGAATTATTGTTATCATCTAATTTAAGGTTAATTTATGTTATTATGGTAATTAAAAGTAAAATTGACTTCACATAAGGTGAATTATATGTTGTGGTGGTTAATTTTGTGTATCATTTTGTGTATCATTTATATTTACTTGATAGTTCATATTTACCTGATAGTTGATAGGCTACATGAATTTAGTTAGCAAAATTTTTTTTGAATTTATGTGAATTTTCAAAAATAATGTTTTTCAATTAAATTAGTAAACATCCACCATCAAACTCAACCTTTATCTAGTTTTTAAAAAAATTATGACATTTGTTGTTAATATTGTTTCCATGTTTACCATTTTTTCTTAAATAGTTGCCAAAAATCAAGTATGATTCTTCCTATATAGCTTTTGTGTAAACACTTGTTTTGTGCTTAAATGTACCTTTGTTTTGTGCTTAAATGTGTCTTGTTTGTTGATCATGAAGTTTGTTGTCTTTGGCCACGAGACAAAAGCTAATACTTACATGACCTAGCCGAACCAAAATTAGTTTATTGATATATATGCATTTTGGAACACTTTAATGGTCGCAAAAGCTAAGAGTTCTGCAAAAGCTAAAAGCTGCAGTCGCAAAAGTCAGAGAGGAAACCTTAATATATAAAGGAAACATTAATATATAAAGATAAAAGTTGTAGTCGCAAAAGTAGGAGAGGAAACCTTAATATATAAAAGTTAAATGGTCTAGTGGTAAAAGTCAGAGTAAACCTTAATATTTAAAACTTAATTAATATATAAAAGCTAAATGCTCTAGTAGCAAAAGTCAGAGGAAACCTTAATATTTAAAACTTAATTAATATATAACTAAATGGTCTAGTAGCAAAAGTCAGAGGAAACCTTAATATATGCCAGTTAAGTTCGTATTTATTAATGCAAATTAACTACAACATCTATAAAAATCTACAACACTTTAATGGTCGCAAAAGTCAGTGAGAAAACCTTATTATATAAAGCTAAACGGTCTAGTCACAAAAGCCAGAACAAACCTTAATATTTAAAACTTAATTGATGGGCTTGTATTGGACAATTTATGGTTTTCTATGTAAAACAAGTTATAAAGGAAATCTTAATCTCTGCAAGTCAACTTTAACACATAAGACTTACGTGTTGATTAATGCAAGTTAATTTCAACATATATAAAAAATTACATGACATGTCATATAAAAATGACAAGTTAAGTTGGACATGACATGTCTGACATGTTGGACTTGTATTGGATAATTTATCAACCACCACCCTTTTGTTACCGACTCATTAGTGGTACGCAAATGACTCATGCAAATTTGACAGCCACATCCATGATACAGCGTTATTTCGCCTCTTAAATGGACTCTCTCCCTCGGCTATCTCCCCCGTTATCATGGCAATTCTTACCTTGGCGTTGCTGGTTAGTGTTGGACTCTTTCAAATAGCAATGTACCCTGGCCGTTCTCAGAGCTCGACGACCATCATTATTACTAAAAGTAGGGTTTTTTCATCGCTACTGGGGACATTGCTGTTCAAGGAAGTCCCAATAATTGTGGTCGCTGCTCCTCCCGGTCTGCAACACAGCCCACATGCTCCAACTCCTCCACCGCCAGATGTTCATTCTTCCGCTGAAGCAGCGGCAGCAGGAGAGTGTCCTCCCAAATCTCAACGCAACAACCATGTTCCAACTCCACCTGGATGTTCCACTGGCGCGCTAATTAAGAATGATAGGGTTCTTCCGAGGAATTAATTCCCTTCTGATGCAAAAAGAAACCTTCTTAGAACTGACTTGCACATTTTCATACCACTTTCATATGTATCCTCGTTAGCTAATCGTGTGTGATTTTCTGTGTCTCACCTGTAAATATAATCGTTTGTTTTTCCTGCGCCTCACCTGTAAATATAATCGTTTGTGTTCTTCTGCGTCTAGCCTGTAAATATATATAATTTTGTTTTGGGCATATTGATAGGATTTGATTATAAGTTTTTGTAATGATTTTAACTTTTAAGATTCATGTTATTGGAATTTCCAAAAAAGAAGATTCATATTATTATTGGAATTTCAGAAAATAAGTTGATGAGCAGATAACTTTGTTTGTCTTATTTAAAAAAACACTTAATAATTTTTTTTTTTATCTATTTTTACTTTATTTCATTTAACATATATGAACCGACACTTGGTCAGAGATATCATTTTCCTCCCACTGCTTGGGAGCTTACAGTTTCATGTTCTATTTCACTCCTCGATGGGGTACTTTTCACTTTTCTCTCACAGTACTACTTAGCTATCGGTCACCCAGGAGTATTTAGCCTTGCAAGGTGGTCCTTGCTGATTCACACGGGGATTCCAAGTGCCCCATGCTACTGGGATTAGAGCGTAAGCCAATGATTCTTTTGGTTACTGGACTCTCACCATCTAGGGTGCAGGACTCAACAGCTTAGCCTAGCAGCACAGAGCTTATATTGTGCTCTCCCACAACCCCGTTTTCACGGTTTAGGCTCCTCCAAGAAGGTAAGAAAAATAATTTTAGACTTTCCTTTATTTGTTTCTAATAAAAATATTATTTTTATTTATAACATATATTAATTTTTAACCATTCAATAAATTATTAGATAATGTTTAATTATATTTTAATTAATAAATTATTAGATACTGTTTATTTATATTTAATTATATTCAATTATTTTTTTATGGATAATTTAATGTTTTGTGTGTAAAATTTACAACCATTCATGATTGACATATTTTAAGGACAACATATAATGGTGTCACATCATATTTGTCAAAATGACAAAGATGCAAAGTGTATTCATATGATAATGGTTCATGGTGAAACGATGAAAAAAAATAGAATCTCAATTCTGTTTTGTAGATTTAATCATCACCCTGATATTGTTGTATTTGTGTTTAATAATTTTAAATTTCAAAATAATGAATATTTTTTTTTAAAATAAATTATTTTAAAAAATTTAAATTCACTAAATTATTACTTCCATTATTAATACAATCCATGAAACTAATTTAAAACGATAAAATTATATATTATTTTTAAAAATATAAAAATTACAATTATATATGGACATCCTTTATTAAAAATTAAAACATTATAACTAATTATAAGAAATTATTGATCACAATTAATGCACTGGAGGTGCTGTGCATTAATTGTGATCAATTATCTTCAAGGTAGTTGAAATGGAAGAAAAATAGTGCACATAATGAGAATTATGGTAGAGGATAAGAAATAGTGGAGTAATTCAAAGTAATCCATCAATAAAAACTTTCCTTTCTTTTTGATGGCTTGTTTGATTTTTAAAGTAAATGATCAATAAAACTTTGTTATCAATACTTTGTTATGAATAGTATAAAAATCTAAATCAAATCACATATTATACAAACTTAACCATTCAAATTTAAATACTCAACTAAATTTGAATACTCAACAATTTTTTACTAGATTATAAAATCAAACAATTAATATTCCAAAAAAACAAAACTTCAAACATTTAAACCATACCTATATAAATACTTATATTTACTTATACAAAATAATTAATATTTAACCCAAAAAACATATATTTACATATATAAAATAATTTATATATACCATTGAGACTGAAAAAACACTAAAACATTTAAACCATATCTATATAAATACTTATATTTACTTATACAAAATAATTTATATTTAACCTCAAAAAAACATATATTTACATATACAAAATAATTTATATATACTATTGAGACGTGGAAAAACACAACTACCAGATATTAAAAACGGCTGGCATGCATATAGTGTGTTATAATCCAGAGAAAATTATAAGGCTTTAAGAACACCAAGAAAATGAAGGCAAACGTTACATAACGAGGATACATATGAAATTGGTGGGAAAATGTGTGATCGGAATTTTTATATTTTGGATCCTCAAAATTCGCGATCCTCCACACTTGAGCCACACGTTAGCCCCCAAGCTAATAAATCAATTTCATTAATAACTAGCGCAGCCACTTAAACCCGTGGCTGATGTACGCTTAAAGGCGAACACCATTGCCCATGCGCAAAGCGAACACCATTAAAATACAAAGCCAGGCATTGCGTAAATCGAAAGCCAAGTATCACGAATTAACTTAAGACGGCTATGACATGAAATGGCAGAAAATATATCGATCAGCAAAACGTGGTCACGGTTCACAACTCAATCTGGTTCACATTCCAGCAGTTATACGTGCAATCTATTTTAGGTAGTGTCTGTTAAACATTTAAACGTGGCAATAAAATTTTGCATACATATTAATTCTTGTTAATCATCTTAACGTGGCAAGCATATGGTTTCACAGTAATTTCTTAATATGATTAGGTAAATGTGAAAAAGTAAACATGTTAAGGCATGTATTCATAAATACAAAGAAGTTATGACTAGTAAATCTCATCCATTGATTTGGGAGGACGACTAAGAATATACCAGCATCTTCAATTGTTGGCCATAAAATTAAGATTTAATGTTAAAACATCATTAAATGTGCCCATTATCAATAGGTGTACATCTTTCGACATAATTAATTACATTTATATATAGTAAGTTAAAAAGAGCATAAATTTTATTTTTTAATTTATATATAGTAAGTTAAAAAGTGCATAAATTTAATTTATTTTTTAAGAGTTTAGTTAAAACTTAGAAGTTATAACTTGAACTTGAATATAGAATTATTTCTTGATGAAACTTTATTCTAAAAAACAAATAATTATAATAACTTACAAACTTTCTTTGTTGCATGGAGGTTATTAGGTGTTTCTAGGGTTTTTTTGGTAGCTTTCTTTGTAGTTGCAATGAGTTTCTGATGGTGTGTTTAGTATTTGAGAACAGTGTTCCAGTGATACGTCCCAGACCCTTAGTCTCTTTTTTCTTTCTGATTTCTAGGTTCTAGTGGTCAATCCATCGTTTTCCCCCTCAATGGAGGAGGAACATGTGGATTACGGAGAAATTCTATTTCAATACCATGCATTCAAGCCGCAATCAGACTGTTACTGCAAGCCCCTTCCATTCGTGACTCAAGATGTTGCGGGAAATCTGGACAAATCTCATAGGTTTATTTTAGAATTTTCCAAAGAGTTAAAGCCTTCGTGCACTAGAGTGGTGACACTCAAGGCGTCAGGCTTGGACTTCAAAAAACTCAAGTCTGTTTTGGTTTGTGGCAGCATTTGTTGGGATTTGGTGACAATGAATTACCAAGAATAGATTCAGATCCTATTATTTTTCATTGTTTATGACCAAATAGACCAAGTTAGAATATGGATAGGGATTGCATTTATTATTCAGTTTCTTATAAATGTATATAAATACATGTAGGCCCGTAGAGGCAAAAACGACTGTGAGAGACGAGTGTGAGAGAGACATGCAAATTTGATGTAATCTCCATGATCTGAATAATAAGACAACCGATGCCTATCCTTGGTGGACGTAACCTATGAAGGTATTGGTAAGCAGTAAATCATATCTAGACTTAAAATCTTTGTTTCTAAATTCCTTCTTATCTTATATCTCTGCAAGTTATGATGATGGTATAAAGGGATGTTGTGTGTGGGATCCTACTTCTCACAAGGTCATCATTGACAGAGATATAGTATGTATGGAACAACCAAAAGGGTTGATTCAAGATCACAATGGTAAATTTGCTTGCATGCTAGGTAATTCATTGTATGGCCTATTGGTACCCAGGCAAATATACAAGATGTTTGAATCCTTCATAGTGAGTAAGAATTTTTCAAAGGGTAGGAATGACTATACAGATTATAGTGCATTCATAGTATTGATGTTCTTTGCTAATGATATGCTCGATGCAAGCCGAAGCATGGATAAAATCAGTAAGAAAATGACTCAGGTGGATAGGACAATTTAGATGAGGGATCAAAGAGCAACAAAACAAATTAAGGGCATGGAAGTATATAGGGATGGTAATGGTAAGCTATGGTTGGAGTTCAATATCAACATAGTAAAACCAGTTTTTATCCCTCTTGCTTTCCATTATAAGTTTTCTTCAAGAATAGGGCCTGTCTATAAAGAAGAAAAGGTTATGTCTCGTGTAAGTTCAGTAGGAGGTATGTTGTATGTGATGAAATGGTTAAGACAAGATGTTTCACATGTTAATGATGTTGTCAAATACGTGACAGATTCAGGTGTTGTAGTGAAATGGGTGCTTCAGCATTTGAGAATCACAAATGTCACCCATAATGGTTACACTGAGATGGTCTGTGATAATTGTAATGTATATTTTACAGGTGTCTTGGATAGGAGAAGATCTATCACTAAATATGTCTCACAACACAGTTGTGGAAGACATGTTGGAGGTGGAATGACCCCTCAGGAAATCCAAACTCGTGCAAGTCACACAAACAAGATCATGAAACCAGTTTTATTAGAGAAGTTGCAGTGGTGCTTGGCTTCTCTTGGCTTGCAGCAAAGGTGACGAACAAAAGGAGAAGCAAGGTTTCAGGTTAATTGTTGTCAAGGTGGAGATTGTTGGTATTTGGTGACAATGAATTACAAAGAATAGATTTAGATCCTATTATTCTATGTTGGTTACAACCAAATAGACCAAGTTAGAATATGGATAGGGATTGCATTTATTATTCAATTTCTT